>SMOI01000088.1:0-11715 GCA_008000375.1 Poteriospumella lacustris
CAAATCGATATTTACGTTGCTGTGTCCCGCCATCATCTCCTACAGAAGCTGCAGCAAGTGTTTTCGATGGCTGGTGGTGAAAAGGTTCCCCCAACAATGATTCAAGAAAATGCAGTCAACGATGTGATAGTTTCCTTTGACAGTTTGCGTTTTTGTGTGGATCGTAGCGCGACTGTGTAACTTGATCACCGTGATAATCTGTAGAGGAAAACATGCAACTTCGAATATTTCTTGTCGTTCGTTGGCGGTGGTCCAATAGAGGCTCGCGCAGAAGTCCCAAGTTCGGGTTAGTCGATTTGACACAAATTTGCAGACCTATCCCTGGGGGCTAAAACCACTTTACTACCTCATACGCAGCATTCAGCGGCTCTTCTGCGGACAGCGACGCACGGGACTTAGGGAATGTGCGCGCCGCTCGTAGCCCACACGCACGTAGCAGACGCTGGATGTTTGTCACCAAGGCGCCGCGTCACGTCATCGCGCTCGTCTTGGAAGTATACCTACTTTACAACACATATATAACTATGCCAATTCCATGACAATACATTAGATTTGTATTAAAGACCGCAGCACTTGTAGTCGGCGTTGAAGTTAAGGCTAAGTATGTTTTGTGATACGGTATGATTGGCCGAGAAAAATTGCACCTTTCAGGTCCAATCTATAAGTGCTCTGTTCGAGTTCGCACCACCAGGAATGAAAAGAACAGCACCAATGCTCTTGGCCACTAATTAGCCAGCAAACAGGGTTCTGCCATGACCCAACTCAGCGGCGAGAGCCGTTATCCACAGTTCTCCAAAAGTTCTGAGATCACCTACAGACAGTCCACATTGGAAGTATCCTCGAATCACGACCGGATTTCGAACTGAAAACAGCGACGCTAATAGCCAATTAGTTCCACGTTCATCAATTTGAAAAGATTTCTGTGCTATCTTTTTATCCTGCAAATCAACTGCTCTCATGAAATCCCAATCTTCCGCACCAAAGTTGTCCAAGTAGTAAACAAGCATGGGAAACCAACAACAATGTGGGCTTCTCTTCAATTATTAGCCAACGATGATGGCCATTCAAATGACATTTGTCAATAATGTCTGCTTTGTTATCATTAACACATTATAGTATGCCGCAGTTCTCACTCTATCCATCAAGATCAGGATCACTGAGCAGTGTTGCTTGTCCTCCAGCTGCAACATGAGTACATATATCCCATTGCGGAATTCCTGCGAGAACAAATTGAAAAGATACGCCCGAGTTTCTCTGAGGATAGTTCGCAATTTCAAAGTGTGAGTAAACACAAATTTCCAGTTCCTTGGCGTATCAGACAATGGAAACAATTACTTGCATCTAAGACACCATCATGTTGGTCAGAATTTGAAATGGGAACAAAACAGGATATTCCGTGAGGAGATCTAAATCTGGTGATTATATTATCAGCAGGAGCAGTAAAAGCTTGTGCAGTCCTCGAGGACGGAATAGACTCTGCCTTTCTTTGGCTGACCGTTAAACCTATGGGCTCGAACAAACGACACGTATCAGGTTTGCTAGGAATGGTAGTCATGATTATGCGTCGCGGTTAACAAAAATTTAGTCATTGTTACATTTTGAGTCACTCATGATTACGACCGTCGACGATAACTGCGGACAGCAATGCATGGGACTCAGGGATTGCGGGCCGCTCGTGCGGTCGTCTTGTAGACGACTTGGACACGAGCCGTCGGCGACGGACTTGCAGCTGCTCATCAATCGTGCCAGTCACCAGTGCGCACGAGAAAAGTTGAGCAGCGTTGAACAGCGAGGCATGATTCGTAGCGAAATTTCGACAAACGAATCCGATTCGGTCATTGCATCCCGGTGGCATACGTGCACAGCAGGGGAACAGTATCCCCTGTTGTGGCCCGAGACGTTTCGATTTCTCCACCTCTTGTGTCGCGATGTTCCGCGCCACAGCAGGTGTTGAAGTGTCGCGGTGTCATGTACGGGCCCGTACGGCGGTCTGGACAAAAAGTCATCTCTGTATCCCAATCTGAACGGCACTCGAATGACAGCAAAGTCAGAATAGAATCGATCAACGGGAGACCCAATTCCTATTGTATCATTGTCTTCTTATTGACGTTGTTGATTATGAATCCTGGTTGTGCAACTTCTCCACACAACAACACAGCACCATCTTGTTATGGGCACCTTGGAAGCGAGTATCACCTCGATGATCCTGAACTGCAAGCTCTGGTGGAGTGTTTACCTCCTACCGACATGTCTGCAATCGACGTCGATGAATTCGAACTGCAAGTTCTGGTAGAGTGGTGTTCCCCTCACACCACAATCGGCCACCAAGGAAGCGAGAGTCACCTCGATGATCCTGAACTGCAAGTTCTGGTGGAGTGTTTGCCTCCTACCGACATGTCTGCAATCGACGTCGATGAATTCGAACTGCAAGTTCCGGGAGTGTGGTGTTCCCCTCATCCCACAATCGGCCACCAAGGAAGCGAGAGTCACCTCAATGATCCTGAACTGCAAGTTCCGGGAGTGTGGTGTTCCCCTCACACCACAATCGGCCACCAAGGAAGCGAGAGTCACCTCAATGATCCTCAACTGCAAGTTTCGGGAGTGTGGTGTTTCCCTCACCCCACAATCGGCCACCAAGGAAGCGAGAGTCACCTCGACGCAGCTGAACGGCAAGTTCCGGGAGAGTGTTCCCCTCGAACCGGCATGTCTGATGGTGAGGTGGAATCATATTCACAAGAAACCGATTATGAGTTGATGGATATTTTGCAGTGCTTCGAGGATTTTTTTCTGTCCTTTGACTGTTCCTTCGATGAGAAAGAACTGGAGTTGGAATCCGAGGACGTCATTTCCAATCGTCTTTGCTACAAACTTGTCAGTTTTTGTTCTGTCTCTACGCTTTCGGCAATGTCACCGTTCGAATGTATCCACCTTTTCCGCTGCTTGATAACCACTGAAGAACTCCAGGCTTGGACCAGGCGCCTGAATGACCTGAACTTGGACACGCTGATGTCCAACGTTAGAAAGCGAATCAACAACGACATTTCTGAGCTTGACTTCTACAAAAACTATCTCGGTATTTACGAAGACCCCAAGGCCAATCATCGATACTCCAGGGAGACGCCTCAGAAAGTGAGAAAGCACGCTGGAAAAGCGATCGTTTTCTATGTTCTTTCAAAGTTTGTTGAAGATCCGTTGTCGCTCGATGACCAGAGACGGTTATTCGACGGGATCATCACTCTCAAAGACCTGGTTTCCAATCGAGATGAAATGGAGACTTTGTTTGAGGTCTTCCGAAGTCTCCGGGCGGTTGGGATGCTATTGTCGCCTGATGGAATTCAAAAGGTGTTCATGGTGATTGGTTCCATGATTTTGGGAGATGGTGTGTTCCACCAACGCGGTAGCCACATGACCAGGAAGGCGAAGTGTTTGGAAGCTATTGTCACTGCTTTGATCAAGATGTTTCCTGCTGAAAGATGCAGAAAGCGTCGCCGCGATGTCGACGATGGCTCTTCTCGAAGTGAGTTAGCTGAGGTCGCAAGCGCGGAGGAGAGTGCTGCTGAACCAAGCAGCAAGCGCCGCCGCGCTGATTAAGGATCTCACCGACCTCTCATTTATTTGTGAAGATTCTCGCGCTGAATATTGTCCTCCTTCGGCACTTGGTCCGATGAGAGTGAATCAGACGCGAAACTATCATTATTTTATTCTTTATATTTATAAGAATTGCGCTCCCATCTTTATCTGATGATGTCGATTTGCTCATTACTGAACGTTATTTACCAGAAGACGTTCGGTAACGTACAAATCGACATCACCAGATGATGAAAAGCGTTAGTTCACTCTGGCGACAGAAGCCTGCAAAATGCTTGCACGTTTTCTGCCATCAAATTGAACTATCTTGTCGATAGAAATTCTTGAGTCCTCAGTGGTCTATTTTTATTCTGTTTTGCTTATTTATCCAATTTTTTCTTTTGCATTTGGTGATCACTTTGGTATGTTTGTTCCGGTCTGCTGATATCTCAATGTCGTCTCTCAACAGTTGTGGGTAAGACATGCTTCAGAGACCTGACGGTGTCCTCCCTTGTTGCTTTCGTCGGCAACAAGGGAGGACACCGTCAGGTACCTTAGGATCATGTGTCACTCACAAAGGTTGAGAGACGACGTCGAGCTATCAGCAATGTGAACATACTTTTTGTCGAAGCGCAAGCTATATTGATGCTATTAGTTGTGTTTCAAATTTGTTCTCTTGTATTGTTCGTTGACTCCTCCCCTCGTCGTGTCATTTTCTATCACTTGTTTTCTCCATCACCGCGTAGCCCATCGATTGCCAGCCAGTACAACGACGAGCTGAGAGGAGTCCCATACGACCATACTATGAACCCGTAAACCACCCTACAGTTTGTAATAGTTATATTTAATTCGGATGAGGCTACGCAATATCGGAACACCTTTGTTGTGGATGGATCAATATGATGAATATGATTGATAAAAGAGACAACGAGCAACAACAATCAATGGGATACTTCGCTTGATACTGGTTCACCTAGCCAGTACAGGTCACAGGGCACCGGATGGCCCCTACGAAATGACCCAACTGCGCAATGCGAGCAAGAAACACTGCATGTATATAGTTTGGAATGTACACAAACCAAGCACTGCAATGGACCAACAGCCCTTTGCTCTGTTTTTCTTAAGTTTGTGGCTACCTCATCCACACCCCTAGGTGTATTACTCCATGGTTCGGAACGGCTTCACTTTCAAAAGGAGCCGCATTGAGTGAGAATTGAACTTGCTCACCGTTACGAAGATGTACTACACACAAGTAATCAATTAATTAATTTATATTTTGTTGGCAACCTTGGATTCCCGGACACTGCTCGTGTGTGTCGGTTGTCGGTTGACGTTGACCGCTTGACCGCCCAGGGCTCGTGTGTCGGTTGACCGGTTGGCCGGTGGGGTTGGCCGGTTGGGGATAGAAGATAGAACGGAAATTTGTTTGTTTGTTTTTTTGTTTGTCATCATGCAAAATCACAATTGATCAGTCAGAGACCAGATTTTTTATTGCCTTTCAATTGTGTTGTTATTGACCATGAATCCTTGTTGCTTCTCATTTCCAAACGCGATTCCGTCGGGCACCAGAATGTCTGGAACAGACAGCGCGATGCACCAAGATAGTAGTGTTAGTTGGGTGGAATCACCCTTCCAAGAAGATGATATTGGTTGTTTTTGTATCGAATTTGACGATACCTGCTGGGACACGTTGGAGAATATCGGAAGTGACGATGGAGGGCGGATCTCCTTAAGTTCTGACGGCGAGGTCGAATCATCCTCGACGGACAAACAATCGGAGGAACACCTAGGAAGCGACGATGAATTGGAACGAGTTCTGGAAGAGTTTTTGTCTTACACGGATATGAATACAATCGGACACACAGGAAGAGAGAATCACCAAAAAGAGTTTTTGTCGTTGCCTCGGGAGGTCACGGTGGAGCATGCACGAAGCGACAATCAGCTGGGATGTCAACAGAGCTCCTTCCGTGGTGACAACCAATTTCCAGCGGTATTGTCCTTGACAGATGTAGCTGTTCAGGAATCCAATGATGAGTCCGTTGACAATGACATCAAAGAGGAATCTGAGGATGTCATTTCCAATCGTCTTTGCAGCAAACTTGTCTGTTGCTCTGGCTCTGGGCTTTCAGCAATGTCACCGTTCGAATGTATCCAACGTTTCCTCTGCTTGATAACCACTGAAGAATTCCAGGCTTGGACCAGGCGCCTGAATGACTCCGACACACTTATGTCCAACGTTAGAAAGCGAATCGACAAGGACATTTCTGAGCTTGCTTTCTACAAATGTTATCTCGGCATTTACGACGACCCCAAGGCCAATCATCGATACTCCATGGAGAGGCCTCAAAAAGAGAGAAAGCATGCTGGAAAAGCGATCGTTTTCTATGTTCTTTCAAAGTTTGTTGAAGATCCGTTGTCGCTCAATGACCTGAGACGGTCATTCGACGGGATCACCACTCTCAAGGCCTTGGTTTCCAATCGAGATGAAATGGGGGCGTTGTTTGAGGTCTTCCGAAGTCTCAGGGCAGTTGGGATGCTATTGTCGCCTGCTGGAAATCAAAAGGTGTTCATGGTCATTGGTTCCATGGTGTTGGGAGATGGTGTGTTCCACCAACGCGGTAGCCACATGACCAAGAAGGCGAAGTGTTTGGCGGCTATTGTCACTGCTTTGATTGAGGAGGCGATTCCGAGCTCAGAGCAGATCCCTGCTGAAAGACGCAGAAAGCGTCGCCGTGATGGCGCCGATGGCTCTTCTCGAAGTGAGTTAGGTGAGGTCCAAGGCGCGGAGGAGATTGCTGCTGAACCAAGCAGCAAGCTCCGCCGCGCTGATTAAGGATCTCACTAACCCAAGAATTATCTGTGAAGATTTTCGCGCTGATGGATTGTCCTCCTTCGGCATCTGGTCCGTTGAGAGTGAATCAGACGTGGAACTTCATAAGAGGAACTGTCCTTTTCATCAACTGATGATATCGATTTGCACATCACGGAACGTCATTGACCAGAAGACGTTCGGTGACGTGCAAATCGACATCATCAGATGATGAAAAGGGATAGTTAGGTCTGGCGGCAGAAGCCTGCAAAATGCTTGCACGCTTTCTGTCATCAAATTGAACTATCTTGTTGATAATAATTCTCGGGTTGTTGTGGTCTTCTTTTTATTTTTATTTTTTTTTGCTTATTCATCCGTGACGATGTCCTCCCTGGTTGCCTTCGTGTGTGACACCAAATCAAACATTGATGTTGCCATCACGAGGTCATTCAGTTCCTTTTCTTTTTACGCGTGATTCTGATTATCTGGCAGTGTATTCTTTTCCTATGGTTGGGGAGGGAATCCACATGGTCAGATAGCTGGTTTTGTGCGCTCTTGGTTTCAATAATTTGTTTTTCGCTGGCTCCTCCCCTCGTCGTGTCATTTTCTATATCCTGTTTTCCATCACCGCGTAGCCTATCGACTTGCCAGCCAGTACAACGACGAGCTGAGAGGAGTCCCATACTACCATACTATGAACCCGTATACCACCCTACAGTTTGTAATGGTTATTTTTAATTCGGATGAGGCTACGCAATACCGAAACACGTTTGATGTGGATGGATCAATATGATGAATATGATTGATAAAAGAGACAACAAGCAACAGCAGTGAATTGGATGATATACTACGCTCAAGTTCACCTGAGCAGTGCAGGAGGCAGGACTCTGGGCGGCGCCCATGAGATGACCCCGATACGCAATGCGAGCAATAGAAACTGTCTGTCTGTATGTCTGTATGTATGCACATGTACGTAACCAAGTAAGCACTGCAATAGAGCAACGGCGATAATACTAATGATACCATTCGCTTTGATGTTTAACTATGTAATGGCTTCCTCATCAACATCAACGAGGTGTAGTATCTCATCGTTCGGAACAGCAGAAGATCCAGAGTTCCGCCGTGAGGACGCTGGTATTTCGATGGAACGACAAGTCTCCACGCTGGGGACACCGGTGTACCGCTCCCCGACAGCGGAAGTGGAAGGCGGAGAACCTTCAGATATGAAGGGTGAGACGTGCGACGGTGGATCCCTCGTGTCGATGGGACGACAGTCTGCATCGTCACAACAGGCGTTGGGCGGAGAAGAGAGAAGAGAGAAGAGAGAAGAGAGAAGAGAGGTGCAGGGGTGTGTCGGTGATGAAGGGGTAGGCCGGTGGGGAAAAATGGACGAGCCGCTTTTGGCCGTTTGCCTTTGGCACGAAAATCACATTCAAAATCGAGACCAGATTTTGAGTGCCTTTCGATTACCCTTTTCGCTTCTCATTTCCAAACGCGATTCCGTCCGACACCGACATGTCGGTAACAGAAAGCGCGAATGACAGTGAGGATAACTGCGGGGCCACGGTGGAGATTGCAGGAAGTGACGATGGCGGGAGGAGCCCCTTAATTTTTGACCACGAGGTGGGATCACCTCTCCAAGAAGATGTGCTTGGTCGGGATTTTTGTCTTAAAGGTCACAATAACCACCGCGGGGCCACGATTGAGCATATCGAAAGTGACGATGGAGGGCAGAACTCCTTCTCTGCTTTGAACCCTGCCAAAAATATACAAAGCCTCCGTGGCGCCGATGGCTGTACTTCAAGTGAGCTTTGTGGGGCCCCAAGCGTGAACGACAGCGCTGCTGAACCAAGTAGAAAGCGTCGCCGCGATGGCGCCGATGGCTGTACTTCAAGTGAGCTTTGTGGGGCCCCAAGCGCGGACGACGGCGCTGCTGAACCAAGCAGAAAGCGTCACCGCGATGGCGCCGATGGCTCTTCTTCAAGTGAGTTATGTGGGGTCCCAAGCGCGGACGACAGCGCTGCTGAACCAAGCAGAAAGCGTCGCCGCGATGGCGCCGATGGCTCTTCTTCAAGTGAGTTATGTGGGGTCCCAAGCGCGGACGACAGCGCTGCTGAACCAAGCAGAAAGCGTCGCCGCGATGGCGCCGATGGCTCTTCTGGAGAGCCGATTGTGGAGGAGAGTGCTGCTGAACCGATCAGTAAGCGCCAGACTTCACCCAACTTTTTCCAAGTGTTGAACTATGACGTTCCTCGCGCTGACGTATCGTCCTCCTTCGGCACACGGCCCGTTGTGAGAGACTTAGAAGCGGATCGTCATGCATCATCACGCACCGATGGAATGTGATAGTTGTTTTGTTGGCAGATGCATGCAATGTGCTTGCACGTCTCTGACAACAAATCAAACTATGATGTTTGGTGTTATCACGAAGTCATTCATTTTTGTTTTTACGATTGATTTTGGCTATCGGCCAGTGTCTTCTTTTCCTACTGATCTAAAGGTTGGGGAGGGAATCCACATAGTCAGATACGCTCTTGGTTCCAAATTTGTTCTCTTGTATTGTTCTTTGGCTCCTCCCTTCTTCTATCACCTGTTTTTTCCATCACCGCGCTGCCCATCTGAGAGGAGTCCCATACTACCATACTATGAACCCGTATACCACCCTACAGTTTGTAATGGTTATTTTTTAATTCGGATGAGGCTACGCAATACCGGAACACATTTGATGAGGATGAATCAATATGATGAATATGATTGACAAAAGAGACAACAAGCAACAACAGCGAATCAAGTTCACCTACGCAGTGCAGGGACACTCAAAAAGGCAATGCGAGCAATAGAAACTGTCTGTCTGTATGCACACACATGTACATAACCAAGTAAGCACTGCAATAGAGCAACGGCGGTATACTAATGACACCGTTCGCTTTGATGTTCAATTAACTAAGTAATGGCTTCCTCATCCACATCAACGAGGTGTTGTATCTCATCGTTCGGAACGGCAGAAGATCCAGAGTTCCGCCGTGAGGTTTCTGGCTTTTCGATGGAACGACGAGTCTCCACGCTGGGGAAGCCGGTGTACCGCTCCCCGACAGCGGAAGTGGAAGGCAGAGAACCATCTGATATAAAGGGCGAGACGTGTGACGGTGGATCCCTCGTGTCGATGGGACGGCAGTCTACATCATCGCAACTGCCGTTGGGCGGAGAAGAGAGCACGGGCTGCATGGGTATCCAACCAGCCTCGGATGTGTGGCTAATATGTGCCGTATCCAATTTTGTGGGAGTGGGTGGTTTGTAGCAACAGTGCAAGTTGATGGGAGGGAAGACGATGGGGATAATGTCGTACCACGCGATGAAGAGGAGCCAACAAAAGGCAATGACAGCCTCCACTCCGCTGGCATATGATGTGTTTGGTTGGTTCGGTCGAGAAGACCCATTTTCCAGCTGAAGAACTTCCTCGCTAGATGACTTGCGGTACTGTTGTGGAGGAACGACCAGTTTTTGTTGCGAAGGAGTCCAGTTGGCAGGATGAATCTTACGAAAACGAGTGGACTGAGTGAGAAGTGCAATCGCCAAGGACCCAAAGGACGTGATAATGTTCTGGAACAGTGAGAGAATTCCTAATGAAACAAGCAACAATCGAAAACAGCAACAGCAGTAGCAGTGGCAATGGCAGACAGAGGAGACAGAGGAAGACATGAGTCAGCATGGGCGTTTTGAACGGTCAATGAGCAGAAGTAGCCTTACCATACGTTTGAATAAGAATGTTTCGCATGGCCGTAGACATAGGGATACCATGTGCGGAGACAAGCAATAGCACACGTTCCAGTATGGAGATTCCGATGGCTGTTGACCAGAGAAGAAGCTTCCAACCTTTGCCGTCGTTGGTTCGACAACGATTCCTTATTTCCAAATCTGCAGCATTCCCACATCATAAGTTCGTTTAGCAACTATCACATCAATAGGACGGTTGTGCAAATCGTTTCTTACAAAGAATCGAGCAACGCCATATCCCGTGGACTAAGACAATGGCGGAAACCACCGGAAACATGATTCGTAAACTGGGCGACAGCTGTGGTGAAACTTTATGTTGAAGAACGACACCCAATCCTATCCACAACGGTCTAAATAGAAGCACCACACAAAGTGCTCGCTGTGCCAATTGAAATTGAGACAGGGCTGGAAGACAACTTCGGCTGTGCTTGGTGATGTTGGTCTGTCTCTCCAATGATGCCGTTTGAGTATTTGACAAACCTCCGCTGTCGGTGACGATCAGGGCCAGAAAGCAGCAAAGCAGGTACCCTTCAAGGAAACTGATTGGAACTTCACTGTAATACAACAGAGCAGGAAACCAAGAGACTGCGTATTGAATGGCAGAAAGGAAAGGAATATAAAGCGACATTCGTGCATCCAAAGCGATCAGATACAGTGTATCGACAAGGGGATCCGACATGCACCGGCGACAATATCGCCACGCCTGTAAAATGATTACGGATGACGACAGAATGACAATCACTCCCAATGCCAGATCCCCTGCCCAACTGTCAGTCAACTCGCGGAGAGCGGACATTGTGCTCCTCTGCTCCTTGTTCTACCACCACACACAAGAGTTCTCGTCCACCTCGTCTTTACACCTTCTCCAGTAATGCCTTTCGCACCATGTCTCAGCGGGTCACTTTCAACGTTTGTGAAGGAAACCGATGGTAAAACATATCAATACTTGAAGTCCAAGTCGTGCTTCTCCGTTCTCCGTTTTCGCCAGTTGAACGAAAACCGTTACAAAATTCCGAAGTGGGATTGGCGATGGGCAACAGAAGTGATCCGCAGCAGCGCAGTGGTGTTTCGAAGATCATCCAACTTCAAGCAGTCGGGAGATAGTGGATATCCAGGTCTTCACAAACTCTTTGTTGGATACTGGATGCCAGTAGCCGTGTTGATCAAGGCGTAGTAGTGATGTTGAGCGAGTCGATTTTGTCGTTGCCGTCGTTCCATACGGCGGCAAATGTCCCGTATATTTTGGATGACCATAACCGTGCGCGTGTTTTCCATGGATCCAATTTCGTCGTAAAAGGAGATCCATGGTATTCAGGAAGTTTGCTGAATGAAACCAATGTGGAATTGTTGGCCGGCATGGGGTTCAATACGGTACGTCTGGGTTATATGTGGACGGGTGCCCAACCAACAGAAGATGGATACAATCAAACGTATTTCGAAACGATTGACAAGATCATCACGTTGTTGAACAAGCACGACATTATCCCATTCCTTGATGTCCACCAAGACGTCATGTCTTCATCGTTTTGTTTGTACGATGCATTCCCACCGTGGGTTGTGAAGCA
>SMOI01000088.1:19702-116690 GCA_008000375.1 Poteriospumella lacustris
TCGTACGAAAGGAGCGACGACCCAATCGCCGTAACAACATCCGACCTTCGAATCTGTGGAAGCCATCGTCAATTTCACCTCCAAGCCTTGAAGTCATATCGAGACTTGTTTACCTTAGACTTTCGCAGCTCCTTCAATAGCGTTGAACACCAAGCTTTTCCCTTCGCGTTGACAACATTGTTGCGTGGATTGGACGAGACATAGTCATCGTATTCCTTCAAGAGCTCATCAATGTGCACATCCATTTCTTTTCGATTCCTCAATCCTTTTCGAAATGAAAGACGATTCAGAAAGAGATGTTGCGATTGAATGTGCTCATGCATACGATTATTCTCAAGTCAGAAGATGACAAGACGAAGACCAAACGCGGCTCTCACTGTTTGATAGAAAGAATCGGAATCCCGACCAAAACATGAAAAACCAGGAAAAACGAGTTCCTAACAGCGCACTAGCGCACTCCACACTTCGTTGGACATGGTGATGACGACGATGGCCTGCACCTGCACCGCAGCGCTGACTGGTCCACGGTAGAAGGTTGTGAAATCGAAGATGGATGGGCATTGCATCGTCGTTTCTTGCATCGTGCCGGATAGGAATCATGGAATCATGCAACTGATGCACATATTTCATGTGAAAGATCGGAAATAGAACATTGAATAAGTTGAAATACAACGATTGAAATTCCTTCTCTCGCCCGGCATTGCGAGTCATTGGGTGACACAGTCATATTCTTTTCACAATGATTCATCCACATAAACAGCGAGGATGGGCGTTCTTCACCATAAAGTTGCGAAGAAAGGTGGAATTTGCCCTGCGAACGGCGTGGACAACTTTCATTTGTTTGTTATTGATGATGTTTTGGAAATGGTCCAGCGTCACGGTCCATGTGTCGGCCGTCTTGTCGATTATTTCATCCGTGTTATACTTTGGATGGTGGATGATGAATTTCTACAAAGTAATCATTGCTACAGTCGTTGGAGGAGGTCTTGGCATTCTCATTGGTTACTCGTATGAGACCAAGCCTCTGCAATTGGTCTTGTTCTTCATTGCCAGCTCGTGGGTGAACAAAATGCCTGGCTGGGATCGTTCTTCGATGGTTTTAGGTACATTGGCCATGATTCTTGGCTCTGTTTGGCCAAATTTAACCGATGGCCAAGTTCTGGGAAGAAAAGCCTTTCAGTCGATTTTGGCGATTCAATTGGTACCCTATATCATTACTGGATTCAGCATTCTTTTTCCTAAACCTGGCTTGGCCACATACGCAGCCAGAGCACAAGTAGTCGTCGTTTGTCGAAAGCTATCGTTGATGACGTCCTCAACCGTCAACGCCTTCAAATCATATGACTATTTGGACTTGCATTGTGCAGAGTTTGATCAATGGTTGACGGATGTCCGTGCGGAATTGGCCATGTTACGACAATTGCAAGTATACATTGATTACGAACGAATGATCTTTTGGAACGTCGCTAACTTCCCCGCCGCGTTGTCTATTTTCATCGACATCGCCGAGTTGTTGATTCAAGAACTCATTGGCTTACAAACCATGGTGAAGAGCATCACCTACAACCATACCCAAGAGATTTTCGTTGAAGTCTTGACACCGGTGCTCGTTGAAATGAACGAAGAAATGGAAATTGCCTTGACCCTGGTCGGTGAATATTTCGAAACGTTTCATCCATTTCCGGATGCCATTCAAAGTTTGAAACGGTTCTTCTCGCGGGGCCTCGAACAGGCCTTCGGGGATCGACAACGCCACCACTTCGAAACGCAACGACGGAAAATGAAAAGCTTTTATGATGTTCCTTGCAGCAAAGATTTGATTGATATGCATCGGTTGCATCATCATGAAGATCCGTTGGATCACAAAGTCGATGTGAACGATGACGACGGCGACGACAACGGTGTTGGTGTTGGTGGTGTGGATGGTGTGAGCGCTGCGGGTAGCCTGTCAGGTAATGGTGGCCGTGGTATGAGTCAAAAGGAATTGTTAAGCTCCGATCAGGATTCGAGCACCAAATCGCGTGATCGCTCATTGACCGAGATGCATGGCTTCCATCATTATCATTTCACCGAAGACGTCGAAACGGGCAAAGAACCCGCCACCGTCGCTATGAACAAAGCGGAAACCGAAACGGCGGGTTCCCAGTCACATGTGTCCAGTACCCAAGCTACTCGAGGAGGAGGAGGAGGAGGCGGTGACGGCGGTGGGGGTAGTACTGGTAGTGCTACGATGGGGAATGCGACGGGTGATGGTGGTGACGCAGACGAAGAAAACGGCGGCGAGGCGAATGAGAAGGATACACCCCTCGAAGACCCCGACGAAGAACGTATTCGGGTACGTGTTCCCTGCGATGATTTTCTTGTACCTGTGTTCGTTCTCACACACCCCCTATATGTTCTTTTCTGTAGCTGTTTGATCAATGCATTCATCGGTTGTGTCAAGCGCGTGCACAGTTGTTGTATTCGTTCAATGAAGTGCGTCGGAAATATGTCTTTGGCAGCATCGACGGTGAAACCGCCGGTCCGTACGGTGATCACAGCGTCTCTGGTCTTTTCCCACCCGCTGCTGGTTCCAAGGCCGCCGCCAACAAAGGCACCTCCACGACTGCTCCACCTGCTTCGTCGACGGCTGCGAACGCTGCGATGATGGTGGATGCCAGTGGCAGTAGTAGCCGTATATCGCCGCTGGGGCCACCTTCACTGCAGCCACCCACTTCCACGGACGGCACGGCACCTAACAATAAGCCTCGTCAACGCAAGGGCAAAGCGCTATCCCCGCCCACCACGCCCGCATCGGTCAAACCTTTCACGTTGTCCCAGAAATACGAATTGGAAGTGCAATTGGCCAACGAAATCTTCGAATTAGATCCGCATCGGCACCCACATCATCCTCACGCCCATCATCACCCTGGTGATACGGACCATGATCCGATTGATCATGAAGAAGCCCTGGCGGAATTGGACGCGTCGTTGGCTCACTCTTCGGCTGCGGACGACGATCTGTCCTCGTCGTTCAATATGCCGGAAATCAGCATTTTCACGTCGGATCCCCGGAAAAAGCGCTTCTTGATCTTAGCGACGCGCGAAGAGAACGTACGTTTGAGTTTACGCAATTTAGGGCCACGGGCCGCGTATATGCATCGTATGTCGATTGTAGTGGAATATGCCTCTTCGTTACGGATGGTCTTCAAGGAACAGGGACGCCCTTTCTCGTGGGAACGTTTCCTGCACAGCAATGCCGTGTTTCTATGGGAGTATTGCCTCCTGTGTATGCTCTTCTGGTGGACCCTCGTCCGTTTCATCGGTGTGACGCTGTGGCAAATGGTGACGTGTTCGTGGCAGTACGCGGAGACGAAGAAAACCGTCGTCACCCAGTGTACCGCGTTTGTTGAACACAATGCCCAAGCGTTGAAGATATCGGCCGCCACGACGTTGGGTTTATCGTTACGTATCTTTGAATTGATGCCCGGTTTTTATCAAGGCGGTCTCTGGGTGGCCTTGGTGATGGCCTTGATTCGTCAAGACAACAGCGCTTCGTCGTTTTTAACGGCGTATCAACGGTTGGAAGGCACCGTCATTGGCGCCATTTTCTCGGTGCTGTTGACCCAGGTCTTTGCCTGTGCTACCCATACCTGTGGTGATGAATTGTATATCCCCGCATTGACCATTTGGGTTACCATTTGTGCTTTCTTTCGTGAGGGGCCACAACATGGCTACGCCGCAGTCGTCGCCGCGTTTACCCCGATTGTCCTGTTGTTGGGTACAAAGACCTCGTTGAATTCGGCCTGGGGTCGTATCGTGGAGAATTTCATTGGCATCGCGATCTATTTGGCGATTGACAATTTGATTTTGCCGAAGCGAACGTATCCGATGATCAAAATCTTGGTGCTGAAGGGCATCGACGAGACGCGGGTGATGTTCTCGGAGTCGGTGAAGGCGGTCGAAGAGTTGATTGGTCCACGGGTGTTGGAGTATATGAATCAACATTCGGCGGAGCTGTTGGCCCAACAGAAACGACAACAGCAGCAGCAACAGCAGGAGCGGGAGCGGGAGCAGCGGGGTGAGTCATTGGAGAAGGAGGAGGACGGAGGGCAAGAGACCGGGCCGGAGGGAGAGGAGGAAGGGCCTACGCCCGATGGAGCGTCGCCGTTTTGTCTTCCAACAGGCGCGGCGTCTCCGATAGAGACCACCGCCACAGACGCTGTGTCGGCGGTGACGAAAGGGGCCAATCGCGTACGAGTTAACAGCTGCGTCACCTTTGCCACTGAACAACCGTCTCCCACCGCCGCCGCGACGGCCACCACCACACGGAAGCGCACGATCACCTCCGAGACACACGCCGGTGCCTCGACCGCGTTGTCGTCGGCGTTGTCCTCGTCGTCCTCTGCGCAGCCCCCAGAGACGGCTCCGCTGCTGGGTATGTACGGCTCGAGTACCGATGTCCGTCGTCGTGCCTTCAGTTGTGTGAGCAACACCTCGTCCTCCGCGGCGATGGTGAGTGGGACGACGACGACGACGGCGGTGGGGAACAGTGGTGTGGCTAGTAGTAGTGGTGGTGGTGGTGCGAGCGGCAGCAGTGGGCTGTTCAGTCAGCAATCGATGGATCCACAGTATCAGCTGGGGGGTTATTTGCAGTCCGGGCAAGATGAGCCAGAGATCGTGCTCAGCGATTTCTCGGAGGATCAATATCGCATCGTCTCGGCCTCGTCGCCGTATAGCCGTGTGCCACCCACGACACCGCCAGCGCATGGAACCAGTGCCATGGCTACTGGTAGTGCTAGTGCTACGGCTGGTGGTAGCCATGAGCCCAGCGCTTCGCATCGCTCGGTGGCGGCATCAACGACGAGTGGCGGTGGCGGTGGCGGTGGCGGTGGCGGTGGCGGCGCGTTGGTGCACGACGACGCCTTCGTCGATATCACCGACGAAGACTCCGAGATCATGAAGGACATGTTCATGAAGTGCACCAACCATTTGAACAACGCCGAGCAACAGTTGCGGGTGTTGAAGGGCCAATTGGGCACGCAGGGCACTCTGCTGAGTATGGTCGTCTATGAACCGGAGATGTTCCACCGTCCGTTTCCTCTCGCGGCCTATCAACGGTTGTATCAAGCCTTTGTACGTGTCCATCGTTCTGCCATCGCGTTGAATTCCGGATCACGGGCCTTTGCCGTCATCTTCAAACAAATGATGCGGAATCACGAGAACGTGGGACCTTATTTGAAGAACTTCACGTACATGTCGAAACACATGTTCATTGCGGCGGCCAAAGCGGAAGTAGCCTTACGATCGGCCTTGGATGCCTTGTCGATGTACGTTTTATGTTATACCGCGCTACTGTGTGACCGGAAAGTGCGACTGAGCAATGACTCTTAACGTCTGTGTCTGTGTCGGTGTCTGTGTCTGTGTCCGTGTCTGTGTCTGTGTCTGTCTGTGCTGGCTGTATAGGGTGTACGATCGACGAGATTTCCATGCCGAATTGACCTCCTTGTTGACGTTGCGACGCGTGTGTGATCGATTGATTCACAGCGTCGACGAACATTTCCGGACGAAGTATCTCCGCCAATCGGTGGATGTGTTGACGAAGTTCAATCCGTATTTCATCGTCGCGTGGCAGGTAAACACCATCCACCACCACTTGCTGCTGCTTCTGCTGTACTGTAGAGCGAGAGAACGAATGGTTATTAATGACGGCTGTGCTGTTGGTGTTGGTCGCGTATAGAACGTCTTTGAAGCGACGACGGATATGATTCACGACTTGTCAGAGTTGGGCATGGCCCTGCTCATCGTACGGAATGCCGAGGCTCTGTCGTACGTGTAAACGATGAGAAAGGACCCGCCCCGCTCTTGTCCTCTTGTCCCCGCACAGAGGCGACTTGTTGGCCGCTTTTTCTGTTTTTTTTTTGGTTTGTCTGTGTCTGTGTCTGTGTCGGTGTCTGTGGCTGTCGCACCGTGTGCGTGATGTGTCGAATTTTCTTGCCTACCGTCCCACCCGCCGTGTCGTTTACAGTCGTCGCCGTCTCTTGTGCTATTCATTTACCTTTCCCCTCCTCACCCCTGCTCCTCCATTGCCACCCCCGTTCTGACCAGAGAGAAGATTTCCAGATCAGCCTATGTCGCTGTGCGACGTACGCGGTCACAGCGGTCGACTCCAGTTAGGCGAGGGCGTGGTGGACCGGTGAGAGGGGAAAGAGCTGATGCTTAGCCCTGCACGCTGCACCGTGTGGTACACAGTGTTCCCCGTGATTTCGTTTTGTTTTGGAAGGCCACGGGAATGGCCTCTCTCGTTCGTCTTCTCGTTCCCTCTCAAGCCCCTCTCTCGCTCCGCTCTCCGCTCTCCATCGTTCTTCTTGTTCTCTTTGTGTAACAACCACATATACATGCATGCAGTTAAATCCGTGTCGAGGGGGCCGCAGACTTGGCGCGCGCGCTTAGGGCAGCTGTCGCGCTTATGGCCACGCTGGTGTGCTGCCCCTCTCCTATCTACCCCCCCCCACACACACACACCATCGCCCACTGTCCTCCTCCGCCTCAGAGACACGCTTCTCTCGGCCCTTCTCATCTCTCCCTCGCAGCAGTGTTCGCGGGTGTTATCTGTCGCCCTCCTGCAGTGTTTCGCATTCGTTTGTTTCTCTCTTCGTTCTTTTGCACTTTACTGTGGTTTTTCGGCGTCTCTGTCGGCGGATCATTCGTTCGGCAGCTTTTGTCTGCTGCTGGTGGCCTGGTGGCCTGATAGGCGGCCCCTTTGACCATCCGGCGGCTCATACGCGGCCTGTACTCTTCACCCACCTCCCCCACTGCATAGCCACACTGCTACCTGGTGGTTTAACGTCACTTAACTCACAATCGTTTACTTCGGCCTGCCTTTGTAGTCTATTTGGGTATTTAAGGGTGAGCGCGTTAAGGGGGATAGGTGTAGCGCTCCGTAGACAACGTCGCATAGGTGAGGAGCGCTTTAGCCACGTGGGCGAGAGGGATAGAGATGTACAGTACAGTACAGTGCAGTTCAGAGAGTGATCGGGAGAGAAGGAGACAGAGAGGGAAAGAGAGTTAAGAGAAAACGAACGAGACGCAAGCGAAGAGATGGGGCGGGGGCTGGGAGGGAACCCTACGCGACACCACCGCAACGAGAAATAAGCCAACAAACACACAGCACAACACAGCACAGCACAACGCAACGCAACGCAACACAAAAGAGAGGCATCGCACAGCCGCCACAGCAAAGTCACGTAGGTGTCGCCACTATCGTGACGTATCGCTACGACCACTGGGCACGTGACCTGTCGAAGGACCAGTCGTCACCGGCGCGGTGGATGGTACCGACGACACGTTTCTACGACCAACGAGAGAGTCCCAAAGCGACAATCGTACGGGTGGAAACAACGGAACTCGGACGGGGGCGGGTGGTGTCGTGGTCGTGGTCGCGGTCGCGGTCGCGGTCGCGGTCGTGGCAGGCGCTGATGATGACACGGTCGCAGTCGCCGTAGCCGGCGAGGGGTGGACGGCATTGAAGTCTTCCACTCGTTGGTAGACCAAGAAGATACCCAGAATCACCAAATCCACCATGGCACAACGTTGAAACGTCGTACTGATGCCATAGCGTTTGCTGAGATACCCACCCATGAGTGAGCCTAACGATTGACCGAGCCCTCCGTACATACCATTCAAGAAGCCCAACTACGAACACAGCAGGAAACAGCAGGAAACAGCCGCAGATTTGGAGAGAGGGAGACAAGTGGTCAACTACACGCACATACATACACACAACAGGTGCAATCCTAACTTACCATGGTCGCCGTCAACCCCTTCGGAGAGATACCGTAGACGTAGTACGTCGCCCCGGACCAGAACATCGCAAACGAGAATCCTCGCAGTACCTCGGCGGGCAAGGCGAACCAAGCATTCTGTACGGACGCATAGATCGCAAAGCGTAGAATGTACGACAACAGCGACATATTCATAACCCCATTGACACCAATCAATTTAATGATCTCCCCACTGATCCAAAACATCGGTCCACCTGCCAAACTCGAACACAACCGCATTACCCCCAAGGTACGCCCCTTGGCACCGGGTAATTGATTCAAACGTACATACGCGAAGTTCTCAATGATTCCTGAACTCACACCAACGATGAACACTAAGAGAAAGAAGACCAAGACTTTGGGTTCTTCCAGGGTATGTTTCAAAGCTTGCCAGACATCCATTCCACGAGGTTTCTTGGTCATTTCGGTGGAAGCGTGTGCTGTACCCGTCTTATTAGATGGCGTAGGAGATGCGGTGGATGGTGGTGGTGGTTGTTGTTGCTTTGGTTGGAAACGTGTCATTAAGAAGGCCGTCGGTGCAGCCAAGAGCAATTGCGCCAAGAACATCAACTTGTAGTTGGTTGATAAGAGTGGACCCACTAAGAACGAGCCCATTCCAATGCCCACTTGACCAAACAAACGACTTTTACCATAGGTAGATTTGTCGGTCAACATACTCATAATGGCTGAGTCCAATAAGGGTTTGACAGGTGCGTTCAACAACGCCGACAAGGCAACCACTAGACTTAACCAGACAACATTGCCGTTGCACCATATCAACGCTGTTCTCGCGAGAATAGAACCAATGAACGTCAACAACATGATTTCTTTATGCCAGCCTACATGCAACAAAACAAGATGTGTCACACGTTGGCGTGAGGGACACCAGCAGGGGGGTGAGAGAGTGTGGTGGTTTTACCTGTGGTGTCCGCCAATGCTCCCCATAGAGGAGACACCAGGAACGTTACGGCAGGTGTAATTGCACCCAACACGCCAATTAAATTGGCAGATACTCCAAGATTGCTGTAGAACACGGGTAGATATGGAAGTACAGTACCCAGGACACCGTAAAAGAGGAACATGAGCACGTTGATGGAGAACAGTGACGATGGGGATTCTGAAGACGGCGACGGTTTGGACACTGTTATGGAACTATTAGTTGATGAGGCTTCATCAATTCCTTTAGGAGAGGCCTTGCTGAAGAGGGATACCAAGCTCACGGAAGGAGAATTTGGCAACGACGCTGCTGAGCGACTTCTATGCTGAAGACTACGAACAGAGGTCATGACATTTTCACCCACTTTCCGCTTCACACGTAGAACTTGATGGTTTGCTTTAAACGCATCGGATTGGGTTTGTTGGTAGGAGGAAAGACACACCACTATCAACATCAATAGTGGAAGAATCCTCCGCAAAAATGCAAAAGGCCGTTGCATGTTATCGACTGGGTCACAAAAAGCAACTGTTTCTTCAACAAAATCGAAAAAGACTGACGATGACTTTTTCGCTCTTTTCAAGAACCCTTGACTGTTCGATCAACGACAATTCATGAGTGGCTAGATACTGTAGATGATACAAATGACGTGAATATCTCACGAAATGAGACGACTTGGATTATTATTATTCATGACGACGGCGAGTGGCGGACAAAGCACCGATTTCTGGGTTCCCACAGATATCACAGACTACCCAAAATATCTACTGTGGGCCATTTCTCTCTCTTAAAGAAGTAATTGCCTTCCATCTTCAAAGATTTAGTGATCTGGAGCCAATAATCTAGGTATCATTACGCTATGATTCACAAGAGTTGTGGGGTTAATCACATTCATGCCATCCTTCGCATAGGTACATACTGCAGGTAAGTCAATAGCTTCAGCTCACGTGACCACAATTCAGCTATTCGCAGTTTGCTCCTTGAATGAACCATGGTCTGTGAACGGCTACTTGCACAGTTTGACGTCGACAATTTGGCCGAGCTGCCTTGAAGATAATCAATAGGAAGGTAGTTCGTGCGATGGCGATTCTTTGCTATCATTCCTTCACTTACCTAAACAGCTGTGCAGCAACTAACTTTACCATGTTCACAGAGATAACATTCACAATGCATGTAAAAATTCTCTTCTTTCCGTTTCAGTCGTCTCCTAGTCGTCTTGGTCTTCCTTGTCACTCACCAACACGGTTGGTTATCCTTCTTGGTTATCCCCGTGTTTGGTGTTCGTTTCTCCGTTTCTCCCAGAGTCAGCTCTCCCCAAACTCTCAAAAAAGCACACAATCAGCGTATATTCCCACGAAGTCCGCCGCTCGTTGCTGGTCGATGCGCTCGCCGAAAATCCGCAGTCAGCAACTCTGGAGAAGCTGTGAGAACAAGGACCCCGCGCGGAACGCTGTGAACTCGTAAAAACCATTTTCGTTTGACCTCCAACAAAGGTTGGGATAATTGCCTTGATCTACTTCGCCTTCATTGTGCCTTTTGTCTGTTGTTGGGAAGTTGCTTTTCTACAATAGTCAGAAATTAAGATGTCGAAGTTCCAAAACAGATCGTTGTCTGAAGAGAAAGCGGATATCAAACGCGCATTGAAAACCTCGTTCCAAGAAGGAGCAATTTGGCAGCCCATTGCCATCTCATGGTTTGATAAGTGGAAGAATTACGTCAACTATGACGACGAGGTTCCTGAGCCGCGTGACAAAGAGGTGAGTTGCTGACGACGTTGCAGTTGGAACCGCAGATAGATTCCTAACATGCAGATGAATCTTTAGGTGATCGACAGTCTTCATCCTGGAGAAGTAGACAACTCGGGCTTGCAAGGCAGCTTCGGTGATGAAATGCGTCGTGATGCTGTCGAAGGACGCGACTACATTTTGCTACCCAACAATTTTGCCAACATGTTGCTGGAGAAATACGGCGGTGGACCATCATTTCCTCGTAAAGTCCTCAATGTGGGTCAATACTACAATCCTATTTATCAAGTGAACTTGTGGCCTGTCCGCATTGAGGTGTATCTGTGTGATCGCACCCAACCTGCACCGGTGCAGACAGACGATCGATTCAAGCGTCGCTATTTCAATAAGAACATGGAATTGGATAAAGTTGCCGAGGATCTGTCTTCATTATTCCACGTTCATCGTCATACATCGTCGACTCGTTATTGGCTGCGTGATACACCTCCTGATACGTCCGCCGAAGAGAAGAAAGGCACTGGACGAATGTTGACCTGTGACGTGGTGGATTTCGATGGGGATTGGCGTTTTGTACGTTCTGATGCCAACCGTAATATCCAAGAAGTCTTAGGTGAACGCGATTGCATTGAATTGATCATTGAAGTGGCACCTTTCCGTACGGCGCGTGATGCAGATTGGCCACGTTTCCAACAGTTGGAAGCTTGGAAACAAGATCTTCGTGTGGGAGACATGGTCGATGTGAAAGATCGCAAGGGAAAATTCTATGCCGCCAAGATCTTGAGCATTGATGAACAACGTAACTTGATGGTGCATTTCTTTGGTTGGGACGAAAGCAACGACGAGAAGATTTTGGCGAGTGAAATCAACAGTCGTGTGGCACCGTTGCATGGTCATAGTTTTGATCGATCGAAGTGGGAAGAAGGCAACAAGGTGGATTTGTGTTTGAAGGATGCCAACGATGCTCCTTTCTGGGCAATGGGTACGATCATTGGCACGGATCCCAAGACGGACAAGGTGGAAGTGATGGTCGAAGCGAAGGACAAAGCCGATGCGTTGAAGAAGAAAGCCTCGTCGACCTCGACGGCCACGCGCACGACAGGTGCCAGTGCCTCGTTGTACGACGACGACGATGAAATCGATGATTTTGATATCGATGACGATGCGGCGAAGAAGAAGAAATTGCAACAGCAGCAACAGCAGTTGATCACCGACGGTGCGGCGGCGGAATCCAAAGCCGCCGACACTGCTGCCACGGCGGCCGAAGAAGAAAATACTCGTGTTTGGGTTGATATCTACGGTGATACGGTGGCACCCCAGTACACGCATACCCCTGCGTTACGCTCTTCTTCCTCCACGGCCTATGGTGGCGGGTATTACGGCACGTCGTCGTTGTACTCCTCGTACAACAGCATCTCGTATGATCGCCATACGAAAGGTACACCTCCCGTGGCAGGCGCCGTGGGCTTGCAAAACTTGGGCAATACCTGTTTCATGAACAGTATATTGCAATGTCTGAGCAACACGCAGCCCTTGACGGAGATCTTTACCTCGGGGGTGTATCGGGATCAAATCAACTACGACAATCCCCTGGGTCATTCGGGCAAGATCGCGTTGACCTATGGCAAACTGGTCAAAGACATGTGGAGTGGTGCGTATACCAAGGTGGTTCCACGTGAATTCAAAACGGTCATTGGAGATTATCGTCCACAATTTGCCGGTTACGAACAACAAGATTCCCAAGAAATGATGAACTGTTTGTTGGATGGTTTGCACGAAGATTTGAATCGTATCAAGAAGAAGCCGTACACGCAGAAGATTGAAAGCAAAGGGCGTCCGGATGAATTGATTGCGTCCGAATCCTGGCGTCGTTTCTTGTTGCGCAATGATTCGTTGATTGTGGAGCGTTTCTTTGGGCTGCAGAAGTCACATGTGACGTGTCGCAGTTGTGGCAAAGAAAGTGTGACGTTTGATCCCTACGCGACGTTGTCGGTACCCATTCCGATCAAGAACACGCGTGTGGTGACGGTGGTAGTACAGTTGTTGCCCTACCACGTGGCCCCTGTCCGAGTGGTCTTGGAGGTGGCGTTGACGGATGCCATGTCGGATTTGAAGCGCTTGTTGATTGATCGGCTGTTGGACTTGAAGTTGCTTTCGGCGCCGTCGGAACTCACGTCGACACCTCGTACCACGGTTACTCCTTCCGCGTCGACGACGGTGATGACCGAAGATTCCTTTGAATTGGTCCACAAGGAAGATGTGCCCGCCGCGACTCCTTCGACAGAAACCATCACGTCTCCTGCGATGGTGGTCGATGGCGACGATGTGAAAGAAGAGAAAGTCGCTGGCAGTGGCAGTGAAGACACCAGCACCAACACTGGCAAACGTAAACCACTGGGACCCGCTGCCATGACCACCTCTTCCTCCGTCGCTGCGAAAGCTTTGTTTTACGACTCGTTTCATTTCCATTTTGGTGTATTGAATGGTATGCGTACGACCACGGTCTCCAAGAACTACAACACCAAAGATGCGAAGAACACCGCCATTACTGCGTTTGTGGGGAAAATGGATTATTTGGTCGCATTCCAATTGGAACATCCCGTACCCGAGTTCAAGAGTATGACGAGTTATTACTATGGTGGCAACACGACCTTGACCAGCAAGAAGCGTCTGGAGGAAGATGATTTGGAAGGAAATGGTGGTACTACACCTCCCGTAGGCCCGAAGGCTCCAACGTATCTGGCGATGGATTTGGTGGTGGGTACGCGCGAAGGCGTACGCATGGAATTGGTGGGTTATCCACGTCGTTTGAGCTTTGTCCAGGGCGAAACTACGAATGAAGATGTCCATCGCGTTGTGCGTCAAGTCTTACGTCGTTTGGTACCAGCGACCTCACCATTGATGCAACGGGACGAGGCGGAATGGCCGTATGAACTGTGCGTCACGTCGTCGTATGGTACCCAAGTCTATCGCACGGTGGAAAAGAATGATGCACCGTTCACACCGTTGAAAGATACGATGGAGATTCTGGTGGTCCATTGGCAGAACGCTGTCGTCAAGGATGGACTGGTGGACATCGTCCGGGCGAAGGACATTACGGATCAATCCTTCACCGGTAACCATTCCTCCTCCATGGCCGATATCGATGAAGATCTCGACGAAGATGAATATTACCCCGCGACGACCTATTCCAAGACACAGCCGCAACACAAACGTGCGAAGAAGACCTTGTCGATCTATGATTGTTTGGATAAATACATTGAACGTGAACAATTGGCCGATACGGAGACGGTGTATTGCAATCGTTGCAAAGAAATGTTGGCCCCGATTAAGAAGATGGATATTTGGTCCGCACCCGACATTTTGATCATTCATCTGAAGCGTTTCCAATTCATTACGGGCCAATACCAGTTGGTGTTGCGTGAGAAGATCAATGACGTGGTGGAGTTTCCGATTGAAGGATTGGATTTGACGGCGTATGTACAAGGTACCGTGTCGTCCGAAGCGCCACCGATTTATGATCTCTTTGCGGTGTCGCATCACATGGGCAATCTCGGCGGTGGGCATTACACGGCCACGGCGAAGAACTTTGTGAACAATCAATGGTATTACTTCAATGACTCGAGTGTGACACCCACCGAGCCATCGTCGGCCATCAATGCGACCGCCTATGTTCTCTTCTACAAGCGCAGGTATGTATCTAATATACGTTTGTTGGTTTGCTGCTTTGATGTACCTTACATGTGTTGTGATGCTTCTTCTCTCATAGAACGGGAACATGCAAATGGGCTGGACAAGTGCCTCACCCGGAGGGTCTGCCTGACGAAGAAGACAACTAAAGCAGCAACCACCCAGTCTCCGTCTCTCACACCTCTCTTTTCCTTTAAGGTTCTCTCTTGTAACTGCGCCACCATCTAATCTCACTTTTCTCTTGTACTCTTCAACACTGTTTTGTGTTTGGTTCCTCTCTTTCTATATCGATATTTGCATCGGTCCTCTGATGGACGAAGCTCGTCTCTTGCGGCCGACACATGTTGCTGACCGTGTGAATCAGGGACGCGAGGTTCTAGTACCAGCAGTGCAGTGCGATCTCTGTGTGCGCACATAGATACAACTGAGAAGACAGCTACACTGACATCCCTTGGGACACGTACCGAAAGAGTTGGACCTGTGACGTGAGTGCCGTGCGAGCATCATGCAAATGCCGACATGCTGGTGAACCGGTCCGTCAGTTCTTGTCTATGGTAAGTGTAGCTTCCCACTTGATTCAGAAAGGAAACACAAATGTCGGCGAAGTAATCGAGCTTTGAGTTGACGCCATCGCATGACGATTACAGAGAACGAATGATGGATAGGTGACACTTCGCGTTTGGATTAAAGTCAGTATACTTTGGGTATGGTGCGTGGGTCTCTGCACAGATCGTCGTGGACTATCAACAATTGCCAACGTTGGCATGAATCGGAGTATCGCTACATCACACAAGACACCAGATGTGAGCAGGCCACAAGAATCACTTTCAATCAATAAGTACTTAGAGGAGAGCCACTGTAACATTTCATCATCATTGCCCTCCAGCAAATACTCATTGGCGCGTGCAATGATGCCATACAGGTCACCGTGCCCTCCGACATCATCCTTGTCAGTGACACAGACAAGACCGTTCATCACTTTGATGAATCCCTCTTTCTGCTTGGCCGACCACTTACGAACAGGGATAGATAAATGTAGATCCTCTACATCCTTCCATACATCGGAGGCCAGCCCAATCACTCTCTCCGTGAAGGGGGGCTTAACATAATGCTCTTTCTTGAAGAGCTTTCTCTTGATTTCACGATTGCCAACGTTGCCAACGTTGCCAACGTTGGCATGAATCGGAGTATCGCTATGGCCATCACACAAGACACCAGATGTGAGCAGGATACAAGAATCACTTTCAATCAATAAGTACTTACGCAGAGGAGAGCCACTGTAACATTTCATCATCATTGCCTTCCAATAAATACGCATTGGCGCGTGCAATGATGCCATACAGGTCACCGTGCCCTCCGACATCATCCTTGTCAGTGACGCAGACAAGACCGTTCATCACTTTGATGAATCCCTCTTTCTGCTTGGCCGACCACTTACGAACAGGGATAGATAAATGTAGATCCTCTACATCCTTCCATACATCGGAGGCCAGCCCAATCACTCTCTCCATGAAAGGGGGCTTAACATAATGCTCTTTCTTGAAGAGCTTTCTCGTAACTTCAGATGATGCCTTTCTCTTCATCGTTCCTGCTCTACTGTACTGTACTAGTCGCTGATGGAGAGACCTTACTTATAAGAGAGCAACTGATTGTGTTAGCGACCTTCACTTGGAGTTTGAACGTGCCATGTGCCATCCTCCATCCTCACCCACACCCTCACTATCCTCACCATCCTCGCCCCAGACTGTCCAACCTCTGGGTTCTGGAGGACAGCGGAGGGGCAGAACCTACAACAGAAATACAGTGACACCGTATGTATGTATCGTGCACCATGCAGTTCATGTTTGAATATTTGAGTGGAGTTGAAAGAAAATCGACCTCATTTTGGCCCAATTTCTCAGTTGAGCATGCAATGAAATCCACAGATGCACATCCTACCTTCAAACTTACCGATGCCACGAACCATGGAACAGTGGCATTACCAATTATGGTACTCCAACCGTCGTCACTTTTGTTGAAGGGTTCCATCGATGACTGGTACGTCAGTGGCGTAACGAATATGTTGCTGGAGAAATACGGCGATGGACCACCATTTCCTCGTAAAGTCCTCAATGTGGGTAAATGCTGAAATCCTATTTATCAAGTGAACTTATGGCCTGTCCCCATCCCACCCCCCTCTGTCTTCAGTGTGAGGCGAACTGAGTGCCTAAAGCACGTGCGCCTCAGCCATCTCCTTCCATTAGCACACCGATAATCCGTCCATATCGTCGCCTCCTCCTTCGTAATGGAGGTTCTTGTACCGGCAGTACAGTGCGATCTCTGTGTGCGCACATAGATACAACTGAGAAGACAGCTCCACTGACATCCCTTGGGACAGGTGCTGAAAGAGTTGAATCTGTGATGTGAGTGCCGTGCGAGCATCATACAAATGCCGACATGCTGGTGAACCGGTCCGTCAGTTCTTGTCTATGGTAAGTTCAGCTTCCCACTCGATTCAGAAAGGAAACACAAATGTCGGCGATGTAATCGAGCTTTGAGTTGACGCCATCGCATGACGATTACAGAGAACGAATGATGGATAGGTGACACTTCGCGTTTGGATTAAAGTCAGTATACTTTGGGTATGGTGCGTGGGTCTCTGCACAGATCGTCGTGGACTATCAACAATTGCCAACGTTGGCATGAATCGGAGTGTCGCTATATGGACATCATACAAGACAGCAGATGTGAGCAGGCCATTAAAATCAGTTTTCCGAAGGATGCATACCTGCTGAATCCAACTACAGTTGACAAGTTGCCACGCAAAACCGGTGCTATTGGGATCGTAGCATCGCAAGCGACAGCTCCAGGCCATCTTTGGGTGATTCTACCCACGAAACATTCCCCATTGCTTCTATTCAGCACCAAATAGCAGGTGGGCGTTGCTGTTGCCACCATTGACAGCGTCGCTAACAGCGGTGGCTCAACAGTGGAGAGGTCGTTCACATTTCCGCTACCCACATCCGATCAATCAACAAATACTTACTCAGAGGAGAGCCACTGTAACATTTCATCATCATTGCCCTCCAACAAATACGCATTGCCACGTGTGATGATGTCGTACAGGTCACCGCGCCCTCCGTCATCGTCCTTGTCAGTGACACAGACAAGGCCGTTCATCACATCGATGAATCGCTCTTTTCTGCTTGACCGGCCATTCACGAACAAGGATAGATAAATGTAGATCCTTTGCATCCTTCCAAACATCGGAGACCAACCCAATCACTCTCTCCGTGAAAGGGGTCTCACAAAATGCTGCTCTTTCTTGAAGAGCTTTCTCTTTTGTTTCAGATCCCGTTCTCTTCATCGTTCCTGCGACTACTGTACTGGTCGCTGATGGAGAGAAAGGGATCTGAAACAACGAGAAAGCTCTTCAAGAAAGAGCAACATCATGTTGAGCCCCTTTAACGGAGAGAGTGATTGGGCTGGCCTCCGATGTTTGGAAGGATGTGGAGGATCTAAATTTGTCTACCTTCAGCCAAGTGAAGGTCGCTTTCTTCTTTCTTTTCCTCGAAATACATTCGCTTCTACCAGGTTGGATAGCAAAATGGATGGGTCACACTGTCCTCACTTCAATAGTGGGTTCAATTTGCTCGTAAAAGAGCAAGCAAGCAAGGATTCGACATCACATCATCATCATGGTTAACGCGAGGAGACACGGTGTCCGTTTCAGTTTCACGCTTGACGTCGTGTCGTCGTCGTCGTCGTCGTCGTCGTCGTCGTCGTCGTCGTCGTCACCATGATGCTTCGCAGCGACCGTTTCGCGCCTTTGATCACTCTCATCAATCAAGTGAGGTCGAAGTTTGATGAGCAGTGATGCAAGAAAAGCAACAGGCAAGCAATCTGAAAGGAACAACGAAGCAGATATTTCAAGCGGTTTGCTGAACAGGTGCCATTTTCATTGCGAAGGATCGACGATTTTGCGAAGTAATCCGAAGGAATGGTAAGATATTGTGATGTGGCATCCTACTTCTTCCTGTCCGAGACTGACTTCTCCTCGGTAATTCATGCAGAGCGAAGTTGAGGAAACGATCGAACGCATTAAGGTGCAACCTGGAGTGGAAGGATATGTTATCTGCAACAAGCAAGGCCAAGTTCTGCGACGATTCCCCAATATGTCGGTGGAGGACGCCGAGACCTATGCTCACACGATGAATGCGTTGACCAACCAAGCGAGAGGAGTTGTTCGTGATCTTAATCCTCATGTAAGGAGCAATGACATTTTTATGAATCCGCATTTATCGTAATAGAATTCCCTTCTTGACGCCCCTATAGAATGAACTCAGATATCTTCGAGTGAAGACCCGGAAACATGAGATAATGGTGGCCTATGATGTACAGTTTATCGTAATTGTTATTCAAAGGTGGCCTCCAGCTGGACGATAAAAGTATATTTCGTAGGGTTCATCGTGTATGGCCTCGTACCTGTGCCCTGGCGACATTCCATTAGTTATACACACACTGTACACATATAATTACATCACAATGCTCTTTTTTTCACCCCAAAGCTTTGTCAAATGCTGTTGCCTTCATAGTCATTCTGTTGAGACTCGACAATTTCGCTTAGAGGCGATTGAGCAAACACGTCAAGAGGGTGGTGTGCTTTTGCCGTCGCATGCAGAGGCACGACAGGACAAGAGATACTCTTCACAGGTTTAACAGTTTTCGTGAGGAGTGTACCTTCAAAACTGCGGGCAAATGTCGGAAGTCGTACGGTGGTAAGGATAACAGAGCACCGCCTGCAATAGCCTGCAGTCATGGCGTCGTGCCTACCTCTGAGACAGCGACGACGCACCACCCTCTATTCTCTTGTCCTGCAACAAGTTCGACGCTCTCCATCGCGACAAGAATTCTTCGAGTCCCAACAGAATGACTATGAAGGCAACAGCATTTGACAAAGCTTTGGGGTGAAAAGACAAGGAGCATTGTGATGTAATTATATGTGTACAGTGTGTGTATAACTAATGGAATGTCGCCAGGGTACAGGTACGAGGCCATACACGATGAACCCTACGAAATATACTTTTATCGTCCAGCTGGAGGCCACCTTTGAATAACAATTACGATAAACTGTACATCATAGGCCACCATTATCTCATGTTTCCGGGTCTTCACTCGAAGATATCTGAGTTCATTCTATAGGGGCGTCAAGAAGGGAATTCTATTACGATAAATGCGGATTCATAAAAATGTCATTGCTCCTTACATGAGGATTAAGATCACGAACAACTCCTCTCGCTTGGTTGGTCAACGCATTCATCGTGTGAGCATAGGTCTCGGCGTCCTCCACCGACATATTGGGGAATCGTCGCAGAACTTGGCCTTGCTTGTTGCAGATAACATATCCTTCCACTCCAGGTTGCACCTTAATGCGTTCGATCGTTTCCTCAACTTCGCTCTGCATGAATTACCGAGGAGAAGTCAGTCTCGGACAGGAAGAAGTAGGATGCCACATCACAATATCTTACCATTCCTTCGGATTACTTCGCAAAATCGTCGATCCTTCGCAATGAAAATGGCACCTGTTCAGCAAACCGCTTGAAAACTCTACTCCCTTCTTTAGAGGGGTTGTCTATCGTTCTTCTTTGGTTCGTAGGTCACTGTTCCATGTTGTTCATGCTTCATGTTTGGTGATCCATGATGGTGCATGGTGCAAGGAGCGAAACGGTCGCTCTGTCGATATGATGATGGCGACGATGACAGCGGGCAGTCGGCAGGTTCGTTATTCGTTGGTGAGGGTCTTGATTGTTATTGTCCTTGATAAAATGAGACGTTCAGGACTTTCACAACGTTCATGATAAGCCATATTTGCATTCTTTGGGGGGCTTCAGGAACGATTTCATCAATTGATTTGATATATCAAGGACTTGAACGAGCATGTGGCAACCGATCGTGCACATATGCGTGTGGATATCACTGCTCATACTATTGGCGGTTGATGGCGCATCGTTTCCGAAGAAAGATAACATTAAGTTAGATCCATCGGCTTTGACTGTGGACGAAAGGCAGGCTATTGGAACCAAAATTCAAACGTTCTTCGCAAGTGGCGAACATGTCAATCTCGTGAACTATTGCGCTTCGTTAGAAAAGCAGTACGGCACGTTGGATTTCGGGTTTTCGAACAACTCATCCCCTTATATATTTCTTGGAGCCTCATTGTATTCGTTGCATCGCACGGATGACGCTCTCGCAGCCTTTAAGAAAGCGCTAATATCCAGCCCAGACAATGGTAATATCCATGTCAATATTGGGGAGATTCTTCTGCAAACATTCAAGCTGGACGATGCAATGGCATCCTTTCGTAAAGCATATGAGTTGAACAATGCTGGTGCACTGCCGCGAATCTTGAGAACGATTGGGTGGAGTGCAGATTGGGCAGATTTGGAAGAGTTTGTGGCCAACTTGGAAGTGGAGCTGAAGAATTGCAACAACGAGGATGATCCTTCCACCTGTGACAGTGAAAATGCCTTTGGAAGTGAGTATACGGATGCCTCTCTGATATCAGGAATCGTTGCGGAGTTTCGATCCGAAAATAACAAGTTGAGCCCTCTGGCACTGAAAGACCATGAAATCGCTCCCTTGTGGGACGTACCGTACAACGTAACCCGCTCATTGTCACGCAAAGAACCTCTCAAACGAACACCACAACGTCTGAAAGTTGGTCTGGTTTCATCGGATTTCAACGTACATCCTGTGTCGCAACTGATTCGAGGAATGATTCAATTCGTGGACAAGGAACGTATCGAACTCTATTGCTACTCGTTGCAAAGTAAAAGCAGTTGGTGGGGTGATAACATAACGTCTCATGTGGAACACTTTGTGAGTATTCTCGAAATGAATCATCGCGACGCAGCCAATTTGATTGCAAAGCATCAAATCGATATTTTAATCGATTTGAATGGACATACGATGTTTTCCGGGTTGGCGATTTTCAAATTCCGACCTGCACCGATTCAAATGACCTTTCTAGGTTTACCAACCAGTACAGCCTCTGAATATATTGATTACTATTTGGGCGACTTCGTATCCAATCCACCAGAATTTCGTCAAGAATTTTTAGAATCGATGGCCTTGCTGCCACCGTCTTACATTGTCTCCGACTATGCTCAGCTGTTGGGGGACATTGCGGATCGTGACTTTGAGGCACGTGCCAATCGTTCTTGTTTCTTTGAAACCCCGATGGGTTCTTCCTTTGCAACACCCACCTACACCGACCCCACCATCCATCAATTTGATGATGCTTCGTTGTTACTCGCCACGTTTTCGAATTCACAGAAATTGGACCCCTCGCTCTTTCACGTGTGGATGAATCTCTTGTCCAGTTTACCCGGTGCCAAGATGCTTATGATGGAATATCGTGGTGCCGATTATTTCTTACGCAATTTGCATCGGGTCGCTCGTAGTTTTGGCATCGAAACGGATCGCTATGTGATGGTGCCCCAAAAGTCGTACATTGATCATTTGGATTGTAAAACGTCAGTCGATTTGGCGTTGGATACGGTCTCCAAGAATGGTCATACGACGGGGTTGGATGCACTCTGGGCAGGTATTCCCTTGTTGTCGATGGGAGGAAGAAACCGTGCCTTGGCGCGAGCCGCGGAGTCCATGGCTACAGCCTTGGAACATGAGGTGGGCTTGACGTTTTCACTGAAAGAATACGAAGATCTGGCGTTACGTGTCTTGAAAGCAAAGCGTTCCTCCTCTACCGATAAAGATGCCACCACGGCATCCTCTCACCCAAGACACGACAGTCACAGTACGCAGGAGAGCAGTAAACGCACCACCGACTATGCATCCTCACCCCTGTTACTGCAATGGCGTCGAGAGATCATTCGTCAACGTCGAGCCTCGTCCTTGTTCAACACGCGCTTGTTCACGAAATTTTTCGAACGATACATGGAATCGCTGTGGGAAATTGTCCATTTGCAGCGGATCCACCCCGTTCTGCATCGTCTGTTGGCCTCCAGTCCACGACACCAACGTCGTCAGCGTCTCTATCCCAACCGACGTCATTTCATGCATGTGTTCCCCGCCAAGTCGCAACTCCCGGATTTTGCGGCGCAATTCTCTCCTTTACAGACGACAACAATGCGCAATTCCGATGTCGCGGATCCATCGTATTTGCATGCGGCGATGAACAACGTAGCCGTCTATGCACCCAATATCTTGAACTACACGGATTCCAACGTCTTAGATCGTTGCTCATCGAACAAGGGACGTAAACCACGGTCAGAGTACGAGCCAATACCTGCCTACGTCTTTGATGGACGGAATATCATGTTGAACATTGGTGGGATTCATGCGGCCGATGGCTGGTTGTTGGTGAATAACAAGGTAAGGTAGTGTTGCTGGTGTGGAGTTCTCATGAGATGAGAAGAAGAAACGCTTACTCTGATGATGTCTGGACACTCACCTGTCGGTGTGTGTGTATTGTGCATGTCTTGTATGATGTAGAGGGACAACTACTTCGTGGATCCCGTCTTGAATCCGGTCGATATCTTACGGGATATGGATGATCTCTACGGGCTACCTGATCATTCCGTCGCCGCGTTGTATTGCAGTCATACCTTGGAGCATCAAACGATCGCAGGAGATAAGTTGATGACGACGTTGAAAGAATGGTTCCGGGTGATTCGTCCTGGTGGGTTGTTACTGGTATCGGTACCAGACCTGACGGTGTTAGCGAAGTAAGTGTACGCGTGTGAATGGATGCATGTTAATGTTGCTGACGTCTTGTTACACCGCCCCCCCCCCATGTGACCCTCCCTCAGAATGGTCTTGGATCCAAAACTGACGATGGACGAGCAATGGATGGTCGTGAAGATGATGTACGGCGCACAGGTTGATGCGGGCGATTTCCATCATGTACGTTGTGGTGTGTATGTGCGTGTGTGTGAGCGAGTGGTTGCTGTCGTGATCGGTTGCTGAATACGGGTATGCTCTGCTGTGACGAATAGGTGGGCTTTACGGAGGAAATGCTGCGGGCGTTTTTGGAAAGCGCAGGGTTTTGTGAGATCGAGCGGGTGGGTCATTTCAATTTGGCGATGACCCAACGAGGCATCATCCTTTCCGACTCGTCGGATCTCACCCGCTACGGATATTTCATCTCATTGAATCTGGTCGCACGTGTCTGTCCATCTTCCAAACCAAATGTTCCGGATACCAATTTCAAGATCGCTCATGCAGCCAGGCCTTATCCAGGGCCCTACGCGTAAGTCATGGACATGACTTATGGCTGGGTCACGCATTCGCACCGAAGATAGGGGTGTTATCCTCTTTCTGGTTGTAATACCCCCCCCCTATTAGCTCACTGCACGAATGGATCTTGTTTCCCTTTCCCTTCACTTCACAGTTGGAGATCAGTCGATTGCTCGACGAAAAAGAGAACCTTTCTGTTGGTAGAGAAATGGGATCGCACACAGGCGAGTAGCAACCTGATCGTTCTCATTCATGTGGAGCAGTAGCTTTGGGCAGCTAACTTCCGCAGCCAGCAACAGACTCTGTGTTGAATGCTGGATTTAGAATAACGGGGTTGATTTGATACGGAAATAAATTCATTACAAGAGTTCACGCGGGAGATGTCGTTTCATTCCCCTTATCATTGCCTTGAAATTGATCAATCAACTGACACAAGACCTGCCCATGACAATAGAAATCGCTCGCTTTGGTCGCAGCATAGCCATCGCGCCATTCCCAACTGTCAGGGACACACCAGCATCCCAGTCGGCAACCTTGCAACTGCTTCAACGATTCTTGAAGGTCCTGGTCGTCCAATAAACGTTTGAGCATGTATTTCCTGTAGTTCTTCAAGACTTCTGGTCGGTTATCGGCCCCTATCTTGTAAGGGTTGGCCCAGACGGATGCTCGCGGTGGAAAACGAACACCTTCCAAAATTAGGCACCCACCTCGACCTATGTAAACATTCCTTGGGTCATTCATCCATTCACGCAAGTTCTTGTATCCTTGCGGTCGAATATACTTCACGCGTACATTCACCACCGTTGTTGTCTCATCCTTGATATCGCCTTCTTTGACTTCACCGGTGTTCTCACTCATGACGAAGTTCAAATGAATTGTGAAGGAGGGGGGAAAGGGGAGGAAACGACGACAAGGAGCGCACACTCGTCGTGGTTTCCACAAAGAAAAGGGCTTCCTTCCAGTCTTCGAATTCCTCTTCGTCTTCGCCACCTGTGGATCCCGCACGACGAGGTCGAGAGGCCTCCCCTCCCCCCTCCCGCCAGCAGCGTCGTCGTCGTGCTCGTCGTCGTCGTCGTCGTCGTCGTCGTCGTCGTCGTCGTCGTCGTCGTCGTCGTCGTCGTCGTCGTCGTCGTCGTCGTCGTCGTCGTCGTGCTCGTCATCGTCGTCATATCAGGTCAACCTGTGTGTATGTCCCATTCATCGATCGCACTCTCCAGTCAGTTGATGACCCCACGTGCAAGAAAGTAAATTAAAATGTTTTGATTCGACATTTTGTTCGAAAAACAAAGTTGGTTGAGTGAGGCAGAGAGAGAGAATCAAGATGTTCTATCTCTTTCTATAGGGGGAAAGAAAATATAGAAAAAGATATGTGTCGGCATCAGGGCCGACTCTGCAGAAGAAAAAGTTGCGTGGCCAGAGACAAAGAAGGATTCAGAATATACAGGAAATATAGCACATGCAAACCAATAATGGTATACCCCCCCCCATTATTTGTCTTCGTTGACGTTCCAGTCTTTTCCGCTTCCCCATTTGGCATTCAACAGAGCCCGTCTTGCTGCACGAGCGGCCTTCTCTTCCTCTTCTTTTCTCTTTGCCGAGGCGGCTTCATCTGCAGCAGCTTTCTCTGCTGCCAGAGCAACTTCTTTGGCAACTTCCTCGGCAGATTTCACCTTGTTCAAGTTCTTGATGGCTTCATTCATTCTGGTCTTGGCTTCGCGCAAGGCCTTTCGACGAGCTGCCTCTTCCTTGATTTGTTGCTCATTCGTCTTTGTCTTATCAACCACACCTTCTGCTTGACGAGCGAAGAATGCCTTCATTCCAGCTACTCCCGTCTGAAAGAAAAAACAACATGAGGCTAGGCAGTGCTCTTCTGTGCGGCATCAGTAGGATTACCAGTTTGCTTTCGCGCTCCAACGCCGCCGCACGCAATTGAGCCTGCAGTTCCTTTTGGCGCTGCGCACGCTCAATTTCTTCTTCCGCTTTGCGAGCTTCTTCACCGAAGCGCATAGCTTCTTCCATCGCACGTTCCCGTGCCTCTTCGTCAACGAAGGTGAAGAGTTCATCATAAGACTTCTGGAAGCTTGCGCAACACCATTCAACGAAGGTGATGCGGTTGTTATGGTCGCGATCGGTAGCACCCACCCAATCTATCAACTCTTTTGCCGTCATTGCAGATCCTCTATGCTCCAAAAGCATCATCGCCTCATGGTAATCTAATTCACCCTTATTGCCCAAATCATGACGCTTGAAGTCCTGTAATATCCCGGAAGAAAAAGATAGATCAGATTTGTTATCAGCATCTTTCAACTCGCCACGATTCTTGCCTTGAGCATTTCATTGACTTCTTTGCGACTCACGTCACGATACTTCCACAAAAACAGCTCTCTTTGTTCATCAACAGACTTAAGCTTGTTGGCAACTTCTGCAACAGTGGCTTTCTCGCTATCACTCATTTCGACAAGGCAAGACTAACAAAAAATATGAACTAAATCCGAAGAAGAATGACATCCATATGGTGTCGTGTTCCACCTTGACGAACATGAATGGCCCAAGGTCTTTCTTCCTCGATCTTTGCTTGCATCACCATCGGCATCATCATCGCATCAACGTCTCAACGACAATATTGTCACCCAAACACACACTTATCACAGATTTCCTAGTATATCGGTCCTGGCCGTTACATTTTTTCACTGCGTCGTACACCTCGTACACTTTCGTGAATACGTATCATCATATGATGCTGATTTGCTGGTATCGTCTGTACGCATTTGGAAAAAGTCAACACTGTCGAAAATCGCGTTTTCGACGAAGTGACTTTTATTGTCCCACTTGCCATCGGCATGATGAGAAGAAATACGCTCCACTTTGATAGTGGACGAATAAGACGACAGCACCGCAAAAATCCCTATCAAGTGACCTTATACAGAGTTAAAGTTTCTTTCCCTGCATCAAGAAAAATGTTCTCCACTTTCGCCAGAAGATCTGCCCCTTTCGCTGCTGCTTCCAAGCGCATGATGAGCGGCCACGCCAACGTCGAGGAAGTCCGTGCCGAAGTCAGCAAGTGGAAGAAGATGACCGCTGGTAAGTTGTCTTTCACAATTGCACCACTGTAGATGCTTGTAGAGCATCTCGCATGTGGTTTGCTTTTTGTCACTCGGAATGTGCAACGATGGCTTACAAGATGTATTATTATGCTGTAGGTATGGTTGTCTTGTCCACCTTGTTCGGCTTTTACAACATTGCCGCCCATGAGCATCATCACGGCCGCAACGATCTTTCTTACATGCACATTCGCGCCAAGCCTTACCCTTGGAGCTGCTCGGACTGCAACCTGTTCGACGGTGAATGCTGGGCTGAGTGCCGCGCTGCCAAGAATGCCTAAGCATTGGGGGCACATTCATCGGTTATAAGTATTTACAGAGTTCTGTAAATCTAATTATGGGTGCTGAGCTTTGTTAATTTTACCGTTTGTTTTATTGTGCCAATGTGATGCTCGTGTTAGCTTCGGCTTAACGTTCTTCTGCTAAATCCGATCTCGTCTTGGAATACTTTCTTCCCAAAATACGCGTTGTGAAGCCGATCAAGATCGTCAAGTACATATTTGATCTGAGAGGTGCCTATGTTGGATGACTGTTAAGTGCGAAGAACAAACAAGTTAGCGAAAATAACAGTTTGGAACAAATGTCAACAACGGAATAAAGATGCAAAGTACAGATTCCCATAGTTAGATTTACGAAACACTATGAGTTAATTATAATCGATGAATGTGCCCCCAATGCTTAGGCATTCTTGGCAGCGCGGCACTCAGCCCAGCATTCACCGTCGAACAGGTTGCAGTCCGAGCAGCTCCAAGGGTAAGGCTTGGCGCGAATGTGCATGTAAGAAAGATCGTTGCGGCCGTGATGATGCTCATGGGCGGCAATGTTGTAAAAGCCGAACAAGGTGGACAAGACAACCATACCTACAGCATAATAATACATCTTGTAAGCCATCGTTGCACATTCCGAGTGACAAAAAGCAAACCACATGCGAGATGCTCTACAAGCATCTACAGTGGTGCAATTGTGAAAGACAACTTACCAGCGGTCATCTTCTTCCACTTGCTGACTTCGGCACGGACTTCCTCGACGTTGGCGTGGCCGCTCATCATGCGCTTGGAAGCAGCAGCGAAAGGGGCAGATCTTCTGGCGAAAGTGGAGAACATTTTTCTTGATGCAGGGAAAGAAACTTTAACTCTGTATAAGGTCACTTGATAGGGATTTTTGCGGTGCTGTCGTCTTATTCGTCCACTATCAAAGTGGAGCGTATTTCTTCTCATCATGCCGATGGCAAGTGGGACAATAAAAGTCACTTCGTCGAAAACGCGATTTTCGACAGTGTTGACTTTTTCCAAATGCGTACAGACGATACCAGCAAATCAGCATCATATGATGATACGTATTCGCGAAAGTGTACGAGGTGTACGACGCAGTGAAACGTTGCTTTCTCTCCCTGATTCTATCCTGCGTCCGTCTGTCACAAATCGTAGCATCGTCATCATGCTGTATGTACGGCGATGTTCACTCTTGGACAGAGAGTCCATTCCCATCACTATTGGATTGAATCCCATATATCATCAATCATCCGGTCTGTGAGAGAAGTGAATTGTATTGCTACGAACTGTAATGGGTGTATTGTTTTGGCTTTTCAGTTATGCGACATGTTACATATCGATTGTGGCGGTAGCATTGTGCATCACGTCGGGATTGTATCTCTTAGCAGAAATCACCGAGGAGTACCCCACAATGACGTGTAAAGTCCTGAAGTACTTAGCAGCGTGTTTGTCTTTGATTCAAGTTGCGCTGTGGATCGACGGGTTGCCGCATCTACAGAGCATTGTCCAGTTATTGGCATACGGTGCATACGTGTCGACTCTTCAAAACTTTCCGTATGTCCAGTTTGTCTCAATTCAGATGATATCGTCCTTGATCTTATTCTTAGTCACCAATGGTTTGTGGCTCCATAGCATGATTAACAGCACAGTTGATGCAGTGTCAACGTTGGGGTTCTTTTTGGTCGTTGTCTGGGCACTTCCGTGTGGCATGTTTATTTCACTATCAGCCAACGATTTTATGCTCCCAGGATTACCTTCTCAACCAATAGGTTCCAATGGTATTGAGAATGTGTCTACTCGTACAAAGCAAAAGAGTATTTTCCGTTCGAGCTTTGACGCATTAGCTGAGCATATGTACTTAGTTCCTGGAGTTGGAACCGTACTGAATATGTATCGCATGATGGCGGACAAAAAGCGCTGAATGTGCGCCATTGATTTGTGATGGGTTTGATTCCCCATATTGCTTTCACGTTGGTACAGGTTTTGTAAATATTTATTATGTTATCGTCACAAAAAGGCACAATTTATATTCCTGACCACTCGTACGACATTGTTTCCAAGTCTGTAAACGATTGACTGTTGCAAGTGATCGGGGCTTTTTCTTTGCCATTGATGACAGTATAGACCGAATTAGACTTCATCGAAAGCATGGCAGCACTTCTGCCGAACCCACTGTATCGACTGATGATGAAGTAATCAGCCATAGACAGCGAAAACCATTCAGCCGCAGCACCTGTGAATCCATGCAATGACACAGGTTCACAATTGGCGCAGACGCTAGATTCTTTAGAGGAGTGCTCGATGTGCACCTGCAGGGAAGTCAAAAGCTTTTCGGAGCCGTACTTTTTCACCGCTGATTCCCGGATAGATTTCATATCCGTGACTAAAAGCCATTTAACTTTGTCGTATTTCCCGCTGGCAAGAGCAAATTGTTCAATTTGTTCGGCGCAAGAGAAAAAAGCACTAAACTCATCGACGTGAACTTGATGATGAGGATTTTGCATCATACGGTCCCCAGATCTGATCTGAATTCCAATTTTTAATGTCTTCTCGTCTGATGACATCTCCTTCAGCACAGGAAGAACTGGCGCAAAGATCTCCGGCTTTGGTTTCACCAGAAACAACAGCATACATCCGAAAGCGGTCTCAGGTAAAAGCCCCATTTCTTTCAATTGCTGGGCATGGTTTTGATTCTCAAACATCCGAATTGTTTTGCCACGGTTGATTACCATCAATGTTGTCCGGGCCTCACCTCCCATAAGCTCGTTCAAGTTGCCGCGTAGGAGTCTGTCTTGGAGTCGATAGTCATCCAATGTATTCACAGCAAAGTATTCATGCGACTGGATGATTGTTTCGTTGTAGTTTCGCGGGTTTGCCTTGTGCTTAAGGGGTTCAATGAGCCAGTCTTCATCTTGAGGGCGAGTCCAGTTGAAAAAGGCGGGTTCAAACACTGACTCCAGCTGAGACAGTTCCTTTCTGCGGCCGATCTGAAACGCCCGATTGGTCAAGATAGCTATTAACGAGGCAGTTGACACCCCGATTAACCTGTCGGCCAGTCCTGTGCAAAACAAAACTTGAGAAGAAAGAAATCTTTTTGTACAATGGGCGCTGCCTTACCACTTAAATTTGGAATGGCGACCAAGATCTTCTTATCTTTCTCTTTCAAGAGCTCTTTTCGGTGGAAATCAGAATACTTTGACCTCCATTCTGAAGTTCCACAATGCTTTAACTTTTCTCCGATGAATGTTTCCAAAATGCGTTGGACATCTGTTCTATTTTCGCTCGAAAAGGAGACAACCGAATGGAAACATGCGATCACAAGGACCAGTATGCACACAAAACAACTTTGGGAGATGGTGACCATTGCAGCTAATGATTTCTACCGACCAATGCTGTCCAAAGATGTATCCTAGTAGGCAATACAAAATTCCATCAATCAGATCAATTATTACCTTGTCTTTGAACGATGATCAAGCGAGCACACGAAAGGCACATGATGATGACGGGGACGCGAGACGTTTCAGTTTTCCGTCCATTGTCATCGTTTGTCGCCTCGACAAAGATGGCGACAAGGAATCCAGACAATCGTTGCCACCAACGATCACCGCCCGTCGGATCTTTGGCGACAGCAGCGAACGTGACGACAGACAGTGTGCACAAGCCGCCAAAATTTTAGCTTGTTGGTTCTTTCGCATCAACACTATCATTCACACTTCGACTGTGGTGTACTGCACTTTGCAATAGACTACTTGGAAGCGCCTGTTTGTTTCTCGACTTCAAAATGGCCGAAAACAGAGATCTTTTGTTTGAGGAAGTCTGTGCCCAGGATTTCCTGAACTTCAAGTTCGGTGAGAGAGGATATCAGGTTAGTCGTTCGAGCCACTAAAACGCAATTTATCTCTCAGTTCTAAATATGACTATTTTGTTGTTGTGTTAGGATCAACTGAATGATTCTATCGCGAAGACGAACATCTTGTCAGCTGTCAAGGTTGAAGTGCTGCGCGTGCCACTCGCTGATGGAAACGTCACTAATTTGGTTTGGGTTGCTCACAACTTCGGCTTTCTCGGCGGTTCTCTTGGCTGCTCTGAGGGTGAGAAGATTACTCGGGCCTTCGAGTATGCTCTTGAGAACAAGTTGCCAATTTGCGTTCAATGCCGAACTGGTGGCGCCCGTATGCAAGAGGGTACTTCTTCTTTGATGCAAATGGCGAAAGTGTCGGTTGCTGTGAATGCTTTAAACAAGGCCGGACTTCCCTTTGTGTCTGTCCTCAGTGATCCTACCTATGGTGGTGTGAGTGCTTCGTATGCCATGCAAGCAGATGTGCGCATCGCTGTTGCTGAAACTGGAGCTTCAAGTGAAGCTTCCGAAGCGAGAATCGGTTTTGCTGGTCCTCAAGTTATCCTTAACACCATGTGTGAGGCCAATCAAGCTATCTACGATGAGAAATGCCCCACTGACTTCCAATTCGCTAGCTTCGTCAAGGACCACGGTCAAGTTGACATGATTTTGAACGTCAAGTCTGGTGCTGCAGGACAGCAAGAAATTGAGCGCAAGGTTGCTCAAATTACATCCATGATGATGACAAAGCCAACTCAGGTGCCTATCGACAATCTGACGTTGGATTTGGGCCCGACTCCTGAAGATGAAAAGCGGGCTGCTGAGTTGCTCAACTACACTCGCTCGCGTGCGATCGATCGCCCTCAAACGCAGGATATCATCAGCAATCTCTTCGATAACTTCGTTGAACTGAGTGGTGATGGCAAGGTTGGCAAAGATGCTTGTCTGCGTGGTGGTTTGGCCTCTTTCCGCGACACCACTTGCGTGGTCATCGCTACCTTCAAGGGCCACACCCCCACCGACATGCAGAACGCAAACTACGGCATGCCTTCCCCTCACGGATATCGTACCGCGTTGCGATTGATGAAGATGGCTGAAAGATTTGGTTTGCCTGTTGTTACCCTCGTCGATACCGTGGGTGCTTGGCCAACGTTCGAGTGTGAGCGCGACGGCCAGAGCGAGGCTATTGCGACGAACTTGACCGCGATGGCTGGTTTGACTGTTCCTATCATCACCTTGATGGTGGGTGAAGGTGGATCAGGTGGAGCGTTGGGTATTTGCATGGGCAACTACATTGCGGTAAGTGACCCTTTTGTTCATTTGTCTCGTTGAGAAGAGAACGATCTGATTCGACTGCCTTGTTCACACCTATGTACATAGATGCTTTCGGGTGGTTACTTCGGAGTTATCTCCCCGGAAGGTGCCGCCTCCATTTTGGGTCGTTACGACGATGACAAGCAAAAGGCTGAACAATTCCCCAAGGATTGCCAAGCTTTGGCTACCTCTCAGTGCATTTATGCGCATCAGTTGAAGGATTTGGGTGTCGTGGATTTCATCATCTGGGAACAGACTGACTATGCTAATGGTTCCACTTCGTCCGCCAATGCGACGGAGGAAAATGAACATTACAAGAATTTCCCTCAGCTGAAGGAACGCATTGCCCGTTACGTTGAATATGCGCTGGCCGACTTGACCCGCAAGTCAGCCGACGATTTGGTGCAACAACGTTATCGTAAGTACCGTCAATTGGGTTCCTTTGCGGTGATGAACGAAGAAGAACGTGCGAAGGCTATTGCTGATGCTAAGGCGGCCTCTGCTGCCAGTGGAAACAAGCCTGCCCGCCGTGCGGCCAATGATACCAAGGCGAGTCTATTGTTGCAACACGTGGCGGAGGAAACCGTCCTTGGCACCATGTCCAAGTACCGTAAGATGGCACCTCCTTCGTTGTCGAAACCCTTGAAGATTGCGCCCCACGATGCCAACAAGGTCGTGTACGAACCATACGTCATTCCTCCCGAATCAGTGGATGAGAACTGCACCAGTGCCAAGGCGATTTTGGACAAGTTTGGTGTCAAATACCTCTGCAGTGAATGGATCCCGAAGCAATCGAAGAAGCGCGTGTTGATTACGGATACGACCATGCGTGATGCCCATCAATCCTTGTTGGCGACGCGTGTACGCACGAAGGACATCGTGGAAGGTGCGTTGATCGCGTCCAATTTGTTGAAGGATGCCTTCAGTTTGGAATGCTGGGGTGGAGCGACCTTTGATGTCTGCATGCGTTTCTTGGATGAATGCCCCTGGGATCGTTTGCGTGAAATCCGTGCCGCGTCACCCAATATCTTGTTGCAATGTTTGATTCGCGGTGCGAATGGTGTCGGTTACACCTCGTACCCGGACAATGTCGTGCGTGAGTTCGTCTTGTTGGCGGCCAAGAATGGTATTGATGTGTTCCGTGTCTTTGATTGCTTCAACATCGTGGAGAACATGCGCGTTTCGATTGATGCGATCAAGGAAACCGGCAAGATTGCGGAAGTCTGCATTTGCTACACGGGTAACGTGTTGACGTCCAAGATCTATGACTTGCAATACTACAAGGAATTGGCGCAAGAAATCATTGCTGCTGGTGCGGATATCATTGCGATTAAGGATATGGCTGGTCTCTTGCGTCCCTTGGAAGTGGAACCTTTGATGCGTGTGTTACGTGAGGCGGTCGGTGATAACATGCCTATTCATTTCCATACGCACTCGACCTCGTCGGGTACCATTGCTACCTGTATGGAAATGGCACGTTGCGGATGTGATATCATTGACTTCGCTACGGCATCGATGGCTGATGGTACTTCCCAAGCCTCGTTGAATGCTTTCTTGGCCATGATGCAAGGTGCTTCTCAACGTGATCCTCAAATTGATTACATGTCGTTGGAACCCTATGACTTGTACTGGGCAGGTATTCGTGATCATTACGTGCCGTTTGAATCGGGTATGAAGTCTGGTACGGCACGTGTCTTTGATCATCAAATTCCTGGTGGTCAATATTCGAACTTGATTGTCCAGTGCTCTGGTATTGGTCTGTCGTTGGATCAATGGTCCCAAGTCTTGGATGCCTACAGAGACGTCAACTTGCTCTTTGGTGACATTGTCAAGGTGACGCCTTCGTCGAAGGTTGTGGGTGACTTGGCCTTGTATTTGGTGTTGAAGGGCATCAAGACGTCGGATTTGATTGATTCGGAGACGGGTGAAGCCAAGCCATTGGCGTATTCCATTGATTATCCTGCCAGTGTGGTTGGTTTGATGAAAGGTGAATTGGGTTTGCCGCATCGTGGCTTCCCCAAGAAGATCGAAGAAATGATTTTGCGTGGAGAAGCGAAGCTGACGACTCGTGCGGGTTTGGTCTTGGCGCCAGTGAATTTCGAAGAGAATCGTGCGAAGTTGTCGGAGAAATGGGGACGTGAAATCTCGGAAGAAGAGGCGATGAGCTCGTTGATGTATCCGCAGGTGTTCACCGACTACATGAAGCGTCAACAAAGCAAGGGTCCTCTGTTGACGTACTTGCCCACATTGGTGTATTTCTATGCCTTGCAAGCGAATGATGCTTTCTTGATGGATATTCCGACGACGTCGCTGTTGTCGAACTTGTTCCGTTCGGTTCCCGCCGAAGTCAACAGCACTGGTGGCCCGCATGTCGTTCGTGTGGAATTGCAGCGCGTGTCCGCCATTGTCCGTCAAAAGCGTACCGTGGTGTTCACGGTGCAATTGTTGCGTAGTCACGCGGATCGTTCCGTGATCTACTCCGAAACACAACAAGTGGAAGTGAAGGATACTGGTGGAGTGTTCGTCTTTGAAGGTCCTATGGCCGATGCTGGCAAGCCCAACGAGCAAGTGGCAAGTCCTATGAATGGTACCATTGAGAAGGTCTTGGTCCAAGTTGGACAATCGGTCAAGGCTGGTGACGTGTTGTGCACGGTCTCTGCCATGAAGATGGAAGTGAAGGTTTCCGCTCCGGTGGATGGTAAGGTTGCCAGTATTGCGGTCCCTGCCCCTGGCTATCGGGTGGTGGAAGGTGCTTTGTTGTTGACCTTGAAATAAGCAGCAAATGCAAAATGTCCGTAATTGACCTCTTTCCTTTCACTCTCAGTGAATGATGACCTCGTGTGTAAGCCTAGAGTAGAGTTATTGCACATACACCTCACTGACTGGAGTCGAACGACCATATTTCAAGTAGGTTGCTGGGAGAGTCGAAATATTTATGAGAATCATAAACATAGGATGAATTAATGCAAAATGAGCTGTACGAATATGCGAATTTATTTGTTGCTAGTGCCAACCATTTCTGCGGCACTTGGCGCAACGGGATGCATGAGCAGCGACGTTGTCGCGGGCCATTTTCGCAGCGATTGCCTCCCCAACAGCTAGCATTCCACTCATTTCTCCATCTTCTCTTGCTTCTGCAACGAGAAGTAGGTTGATGATTTCAAAGCATTGGTCTGCCTTGGGACGAGCCAATTCATCGGCGGAGCTCATTTCGTGTGTGGTGTTTTTTTTTGAAGGTTGCTGACGAATACAATTGAATTGTGATGCCGATCCGTCTGAAACAAACCATCACTGTATCCCCAAGTTGAGGAGGGTGACTCAGTAGTTGAACATCGTTCATGGATCAGGGATATAATAAGGTACAGGGATATGGGATATGGGATAGACGATAGACGATATGGGATAGACGAAGGATGTGTGGGAGAACTCGCTGCTGCTGCTGTGGGAGAAGCCATGACGACGACGCCGGCGGCGCATGGTCGTTCGTCGTTCGGATTGCCACTTGATTGATCGGCGATGGCAACAATCCACAATACATGAACGAGAATTGTCGAACCTGTTCCACCGGTTGGAAACGATGCCTTATTCTGTGATGAATTAGAGATCGGCCTATTTTTGTTTTTGGTTTGTTGGAAGTTGCAGACATGACGAAAAGGGAAGTTGATGCTTTCATCCTTCAGCTCCCTCCCACGGAGCATCCTTTTCATGGGAATCATTGGTATCATACTGGTGAATACTACCTGTCTCGGATGGAGCGTGTTCATGAAATGATAGAGACAGAATTCCAAGCCAACGTTCCTGGAGTGGTGTACCTGGTGTCGGCCAATCATCTCCTCCACAGTATGCTCACTCACTTCACGTTTTTCTTGCTAATTTTAATGGTATGGAATCCGCAAATTCAAAAAATTCATTTGCTGGAAACATCAGGATCCAACTTGAGATCAATGATGCCACATTCTAGGGGCCAAGTCGTGGCAATCACTGGGTCGATTACACATTCGTTTACATATGACCCCTTTCGCAATAACTCATGGATACCCTCAAATCCAGCAATCGAGCAAACAATTCACGCTTATTATCTGGGGAACATCGATAGTCATCCTATACCCACGGCAGAGTGGCTTCAGGGACGAACAGTTCTACAACAGCACATTCAACTGCTGTGTCCGAAGAATGCCGTGAGCATCCCGGTCAACTCAGCAACAACACCCGCTTCGGCCCTGATATCATCTGATGCGTCACTTTCACACACACAGCTACGTAGAAAAAAGCGTTATCTGTTGTACCAGCGTGATCAAATCCGGCGCCTTCTAAACTACGAACACTTACTTCCACCCAGGCCATCTGTTCCAGATGCAAATGGTGTCCAGTGTGAGGACAACAGTGAGAGTGATAGAATTCACGTCATTCAGCACAGCGATGACCACGGACTATGCGACTTGTATCACGCATTGAACCCCAAAGGTATATTTGCTACAAACGCGAGTGCCATTCACACGCAAATCGATGAAACCGTTTTCATAACCACCCATGGTTTCCAGTTGACTGGTAAGTATTGCTACGCAGCTATCAACCAGCGATGAGGATCACTGATTGCGTTTGCTTGTTCGTTTTGTTCCAGCTCTGTTCCTTCTCCCACCAAAAACCACCGTCGTCGAAGTATTCCCGTATCGATACTTTAAGCCCAGCTATTTCCCCTTGTATCCCAAACTGGGGATTCGGCACAACTATTTTCAGTCTCAATTTAGATCGCCCGAAGCAGCTCGATATTTGGATCCAATTCCACAAGTGCGATGCTTGCAGGATAAGCCTTGTCGCTCGTATGCACGAAATCAAGACATTTGGCTGTCGCCGGACGAAATTGATTTGATCCGCCACATGATCTCCATCGAAGAGATGTAGAATATGCATTCTGCATCGTTTGTAAAAACGTGTACATATCAATATGCCCTGTAAGTATTATGCAAGAGACGTGATTGCGTCGCTGATTCGATACTTGTTAAATTGTCTTCTTCCTGTTGACACCTGCACCAACCCAGGGTTGTCCTTTTTTCGATATAATATGAAGCTAACTCTGGTGGGGCGGCAGTGTGGCTGGCCAAAGCTATTTTATTAATTCTCGTTCTTTTATCATCACCACGCTATCTGGACGCGTCTGTGCCGCCCTGGGCGTTTGTGTCCTCCCAGTTGATGTCCGGGGGCCCAACTTTCCGTCCGCTCAGACTGCCTCTTCGAACTTCGAACCTTTCTGACTTGATAGGAATGACCACAATAGTTTCTCGATATCTGTAATATCTACATCTTGTTAAGGAATGAAACGGTCAGCAATAGAGGCCGAGTTGACGGAGAAGCAGGAAATTGTTCAACGACAAACAGCGGGTTCAAGCGATGCCAAACCCCTGTTGGAAAATGCACCTGCAGGTGTTAAATTCTTCAGTTTGATGAACGCAAAGAGAAATGTCTTCATCCCCAGCACGAAAAACTTCTTTGGTGGACTGAAGGTTTCAAAGTTGAAGTGTGATTCAGGTTGCAACTCTATGCTCTTACCAATCTCGAGCTTGGCTGAGTTGGTCGATGCTTTTCCGACCAACACATACAGATATTCAGTCACAAGAGGAAATGCAACTGCCGGAAGAACGATTTCTTTGCGCGTGTCGCCACGGCAAGCAAGCGCTTTGTTCACCATTCGTATTGCTGATGATTTGCTCAACGCACAAGGCATACAAAAGCAGTCGAAATTACGATTTGCTCTGTGTGACGAGGACAAAAGGCACATTCTTCAGAACCCAAACCTTTTGCAATTGACAGCAGACAGTATTCAGATATTGGGGTCGACCGATATATGTATGCAAACGCGTCGCTCGCATGGTTTATTGGGACAATCCGTCCTGGCCAATTTGGCTTCCATCAAATTTCTAGGCTGCGAATTGTACGTGGATCCTTTTTATTATAAATTCCCTGGAAATTTTGAAGAGTTGGAACAAACTGTGGGACGCATCAAGGCCCAGCTTGATCAACACCTCCCAGACGACTTCGACGATTGGGAGGACGATGACTATGGATATGAAGACGATGAACGAGCCGAAGAGTATTATGATGATAATGATGAGTAGCGGTGAGCTGCGGTTTGTTACGGGACTCCTCCTGATAGTCTATCCTTGATCGCGGTAAAATTAAAGGCCCAAGCGTTTAATTCGTACCTCTGGGGGGGGGGCTTTCTACCACCACTGTAAACACACTCACAACTTGATCTAATGTCACACCTGTACTGCATTTTTGTTTGAGATCCGTGTTATCTTGGGTATTGTTGTCGATTTCACGATCCATAGATGAAGTTGACCAAGAAGAAGAGTAGTAGTAGAAGAAGAAGAAGTATCCGGCGACGTAAGATCCAGGGCCAACTTTAGAATACTTCGGCCAGAAAGGCTCGTAATTAAATGTCGTTGTCCTTTTTCAACATGATTAAAAAAATAATATAAAGCCAACTCTGGGGGCGGCAACACCATCTATAATTCCTCAGCACACACCACACATGAGAGAATCAAACGGTGTTATGTAGTATGCTGCATACGGTAAGGTATGATCATGATCATCATCATGATCATGATCATCATGATCGTGTTCCACGACGACGCTCGTGACACAAAAAGAGAAACGGTCTGCAGCCGTCAGCAAGCAGCAAAAGAGCAACGACTCCATTGTGATAGTTATCGCAATCGACGTCGAACCAATTCAGCATTTCCCTACTTTGCTGTTCGATTAGTTCCCAATTGTATTTCTTTGCAGTCATTGTCTGATTTGGTGAGAGCAGAATTCCTTTTTGTCACAATCTTGAACGTCAACACAATCGCAAAATGCCTTTGAGTGCTGACGAAGTAGGGTAGGTCTTCCATCGCATGCATTCAGATAGTCGACCATCAGTGCCTGACCCTGATGGAATTATGTTGATGCATGTGTAGGATTGTTCGGACAGTGTTCGACGGCTATGACATCGAGCGCGAGGGGCTGATCCACATCAACCAGTTTCCGAGTCTGTTGAATCGGCTGAACAAATCACAAGGTAGGCACAGCATGTCATCTCGCTTCCCGTTTGTTGCAGAAGGATGTTGACATGATGAATATGCATCGACAGAGGACACAATCGCGGCCGTGGAACACGCATCTCGACTGGCGGACGACAACAATGGCAGAATATCGTTCGAGGACGTGGTCAACGTTCTCAACATGATCGACAAGAGCAAACACGTGCCGGAGGGAGAGGGTCCCGACCCGAAGGTGCTGCAGTTTCTGTCGATTCTGGAGGAGTATCGCATCAAGTGTGAGGAGGAAGGCAACTATCTCGAAGCCTCACGCGCACACAAACAACTGGGCATCCTGCGCAAACAAGAAGAGAAGCGTCAGCAAAAGGTCATCCAAGCGCGCCATATATCGGAGCGACAAGATGTACAGCTGGCGCACAACATGCAGTTCGCGGAGTTCAACAAGCAATGGGACAAATATCTACAAGAATACGACCAAATGGCGCAGATGTACATTCAGCAAATGACTGAACGCCATGCGCTGGTGCTGTTGGAGTTTCAGAAGCAGCTACGTGACGAGTTGGCAGGGAAGCCACCGAAATGGTCTCGGTCGCTATTGGACCAGCGTCGCAAGCAACATATCAATGCGCGCAACAAGAACTACGCGATGGCGCAGAAGCTGAAGAAGCTATCGGACATCAGTGAGGAGAAGGAACGCAAGGCCATGGAGGAGCAGCAGGCGATTGCGTTTGCGCGGCGCGAGGCCAAGTTCCGCATGCAGCAACAGACAGAGTTGCAGGCATTGCTGAAGCGTATCGAAGCTCGGCGGAAAGAGCACATCAAGCAGCGAGAACTGGACACGAAGCGGCTACTGCAACGAAACCGCAACGTGCAGGCCGTGCTGGAGAACAAGCAAGCGGCGGAGCAGCAGAAGCTCTTCTCCGAGATCAAGAAGGTGCTCTACAGTAGCGAGGTCCTGAAGAACGGCATGAGCGAGTCGATGAAGAAGAAAACACAGCAGTCACAGAGCGCGGGCAACCTTCTGTCGTCGACGGCTCCGATGTCCAGCACACAGCGCACATCTGGATCGCCCGGCAAGACCGCTCCTATGGGCGCAGGAAGAAACAACTTCGGGCAGGCGCAGCATCAACCGGAGCAGTACGGTCAAGCCGACGACGAAGACGCAGCAGGCCATGGAGCGGTTGGAGAAGATGCGGGCGCGTTCGACGACTTTGACGACGGAGAGCGCCCGAACTTCAACAACCTGATCTACAACGGCGACAACGGCCTTGGCGGCAACTCCACGTTTGGGGAGAGCAACAGCACCGGGGAATACGTCTGAAAGTCCGGGTTTAGAGAGTCACAAAGCGTGATGCAGAGATCACTGTAGTGTGGAAGCCCACGTGGTGTTGTAATTATGACTTGATTGATTGATTGATTAGTTGCAATGGGTTCTTGAGGTGTAGGTTATTCCGTAGGCTGTGCTGGATCTGCAGTGCGCTGCTGCATTGGGCAGCTGGGCCATTGCTTGGTTCCACCTTTTGCTTGCTTGTGTAACGTCCGAGCTACAACCTATCGCAATCGTCCACCCAACCCACATCGCACCGCTCAGAGCTACGAAGTTGTCAAATCAAATACTAAAGTCATAATTACAATGCCAAAATGGTTGGCAGTGCCTCCATAGCGTACATCTCTCTTGCTTACACAATACTCACAAAGACCTCTTACACGTATTCCCCGGTGCTGTTGCTCTCCCCAAACGTGGAGTTGCCGCCAAGGCCGTTGTCGCCGTTGTAGATCAGGTTGTTGAAGTTCGGGCGCTCTCCGTCGTCAAAGTCGTCGAACGCGCCCGCATCTTCTCCAACCGCTCCATGGCCTGCTGCGTCTTCGTCGTCGGCTTGACCGTACTGCTCCGGTTGATGCTGCGCCTGCCCGAAGTTGTTTCTTCCTGCGCCCATAGGAGCGGTCTTGCCGGGCGATCCAGATGTGCGCTGTGTGCTGGACATCGGAGCCGTCGACGACAGAAGGTTGCCCGCGCTCTGTGACTGCTGTGTTTTCTTCTTCATCGACTCGCTCATGCCGTTCTTCAGGACCTCGCTACTGTAGAGCACCTTCTTGATCTCGGAGAAGAGCTTCTGCTGCTCCGCCGCTTGCTTGTTCTCCAGCACGGCCTGCACGTTGCGGTTTCGTTGCAGTAGCCGCTTCGTGTCCAGTTCTCGCTGCTTGATGTGCTCTTTCCGCCGAGCTTCGATACGCTTCAGCAATGCCTGCAACTCTGTCTGTTGCTGCATGCGGAACTTGGCCTCGCGCCGCGCAAACGCAATCGCCTGCTGCTCCTCCATGGCCTTGCGTTCCTTCTCCTCACTGATGTCCGATAGCTTCTTCAGCTTCTGCGCCATCGCGTAGTTCTTGTTGCGCGCATTGATATGTTGCTTGCGACGCTGGTCCAATAGCGACCGAGACCATTTCGGTGGCTTCCCTGCCAACTCGTCACGTAGCTGCTTCTGAAACTCCAACAGCACCAGCGCATGGCGTTCAGTCATTTGCTGAATGTACATCTGCGCCATTTGGTCGTATTCTTGTAGATATTTGTCCCATTGCTTGTTGAACTCCGCGAACTGCATGTTGTGCGCCAGCTGTACATCTTGTCGCTCCGATATATGGCGCGCTTGGATGACCTTTTGCTGACGCTTCTCTTCTTGTTTGCGCAGGATGCCCAGTTGTTTGTGTGCGCGTGAGGCTTCGAGATAGTTGCCTTCCTCCTCACACTTGATGCGATACTCCTCCAGAATCGACAGAAACTGCAGCACCTTCGGGTCGGGACCCTCTCCCTCCGGCACGTGTTTGCTCTTGTCGATCATGTTGAGAACGTTGACCACGTCCTCGAACGATATTCTGCCATTGTTGTCGTCCGCCAGTCGAGATGCGTGTTCCACGGCCGCGATTGTGTCCTCTGTCGATGCATATTCATCATGTCAACATCCTTCTGCAACAAACGGGAAGCGAGATGACATGCTGTGCCTACCTTGTGATTTGTTCAGCCGATTCAACAGACTCGGAAACTGGTTGATGTGGATCAGCCCCTCGCGCTCGATGTCATAGCCGTCGAACACTGTCCGAACAATCCTACACCGGCATCAACATAATTCCATCAGGCACTGATGGTCGACTATCCGAAGGCATGCGATGGAAGACATACCCTACTTCGTCAGCACTCAAAGGCATTTTGCGATTGTGGTGACGTGCAAAATGCAGGGGAGGATTTTCTATGCAGGATTCAGCAAAGGCTGTGGCGTGAATACATCAAAAATACCCAACAAGCAAATCTACCGACAACTGTGATTCGAACCGAGTATTTCAATGCTTTCTTTCCGGCTTGCTTTGGGTCTGCTTTGCTTTCTTCTTCGCCGACACTGCTGCCGTTTCTCTTTCGAACGCACGAAAGGCGTTTCAAAAATACTGTATGTCATCATCATCGTGCACGTTGCCGAGGATGATGATGACGAGGCTCTATCATGTGGTTCAGCCTTCGTTCACATTGTGAACTTAGGATTGATTAACTAGGGGTTTCGTGTAAATCGCTGAAGGTACAATAGAAACAACCCTGGCATGTTGAAGAGAATGAAGAGAGAATAGCTCTCGATTGGGCTGAGGAAAATGATTCGTTTTATATGGACAACGTGCTTGGTTCCACTGCTTGTGGCGTACTCTTTGTTGAAGCAACGAAGTAGTTCCAGTTGTGGGCATGGCTCCAACATCTTATCAGTGACAAGAAGCGACAAATATAGTGGACGGTTCCGTAGCGACTTTTGTATGCGTCAGGATGACAGAGTGGGCAAGGTCTTATTGCAAGAAGCTGGTTCTCGACAATCGAATTTTGATCAAAGCCGTCGTCAATTTGGACGAAGCGATTTACTTTCACCGAAAGAAGATCTGTCGATGAAACTTCTTGATCGAATATTGAAAGCTTGTCGCGTTATCCCGAAGACAAAGAAGACCCTCAACGAAGTTGTTCAAGTATCACTCTTTTCTCTCTCGGAGATGAATCTAGCTATTTCAGTTGCGGGCAAGGAAGGAAGGCTAAAAGATGCAATCGCCGCATTTGAGAACATTCCAACAATGGGATACCAACCAGATATCAAATCGTTCAACAATATGATTTGGGCAGCGGGTCACTGCGGACAAGATGACGTTGCCTATCGCTACTATCAAGATCTCCTTCATTCCGAACAACGCTTTATTCCCAATGTCTTCACATACAGCGCTCTCATGCATGCCTACGCACGTGCTAAGAATGCTGAGAAGGCGCTTCAATTCCTGCGAACTCTTCTTTCCATGAAAGAAGAAGTCAATTTGGTAGTTTTTGGAGCGGCGATGAATGCATGTGCAGGAGCCGGTCAGGATCGAGTCAGTGATGCCATGTGGATATTGGATCAAGTTGCCGCCATGGGCTTGATACCGGACCTCGCGTTGCTAAGCACAGCTGTGAAGGTGTGTTTAGCGGCCGGTGAAACCGCAAAAGCCAATGATATTGTCAAGTAAGTCACATTAAACGCTGTCGAAATGAAAGAAAGCATGCGTAAAACTCATGCCACCCCTTCATGTGAGCGTAGAAAAATACGATCTGCGGGCCAAATGGACATTGCGATGTACCATGTTCTGATGAAAAGCTGTTTAGCCACCAAACACTACGCAACTGTATTGGAGCTCTTCGAAGAAGCACATCAAAGTCTCGCCCGTCTGGACAGTGGGGTATATTCCCTGGCTATCTCCGCGGCATTTGAAGCAAACCACCACTCGACCGTGGTAGGCCTTTTTGCCCAAGCCAAGGCCGACGAAGTCGTGTTGACTGAGGAGTCGTTTACAAGAGTCATGGAGGTACGCTTCAGTATACAGTATCAATACCCAATTACAACAGCCTCGTCACCTACATCAATGTATTCTATTCCTTTAGGCGTATCTTTCTATGGGAATGCCCCATAAAGCGCTGGAGTCCTTGGAAGACATGAAAACTAATCGACGTCGACCGAGTTCTACCTCGTACTCACTAGCCATTGATGCGTCTCGGGATGATCCTAGTCTGGCATGGAAATATTTCAAAGAAGCGCAGACCACTGGTCAAGCATTGTCTACGGGAATCTTTAATTCCCTGTTTAAAACCTTCTCGCGTCATGGGGAACAGTATATCAGGCATAGTTTGGAAGTGCTACGTGTCATGGAAGCTCACGGACCACCTCCCAGTGCAATCACTTACAATTCGATTTTGCATGGATTGGGTGAAAATGGTCGATCCCATGAGGCGTGGGTATTGGTGAAAGAACGCATGATCCCGCGTGGGATTTCTCCTGATGTGTTCTCGGTTAGTTCCTTACTGCATGCGTGTGCGAGAGCCTCGCACTTGACAGAGGCACAAACGATCAACCAAGTAAGACTTCCTTCTTTTTTCTTGGGCCCCATATGATTGACTTTATTGGTTCCGTGTTTCGATCGTTGTTAGGTGCAAGACATCTTCTCTTTGATGCAAGAGCATCGAGTCGTTCCTGATGATGCTGGTACGTCCGTTCTCGTTTCCTGTTGTCATGGCTTTGCTCACAGGATAATCCATGTGTATATTGTTACAGTGTTTAGCGCAGCATTAGAAGTATATCGACGTATTGGAGATGCTGAACGAGCAGTTCGTTTGTTGCAGGTCATGAAAGACTTGAGGATGGCTCCGACAGCGATGCATCTGAATCAAGTGCTCTTGGTACTACGCGACGTCGCGAAACTCGATGGAATGATTTCCTTACTCTTCGAGACCATCCAAAACGATATCATGCAAATCAATGGCAATTCCTTCGAAATTGTATTGGAAGGATTACTGAGTGAAAATCGATGGGACAAAGCGTTGGGGATTGCGCTGGAAATGGAGCAGCTGGGATTCCAACCTTCCATGCAAACTTGTGTAGCATTGATATCTTCATTGGAACAACATCGCCAATATCGGGCCGCATTGGCAGTGTTTAGCCTCATGTTAAAGTACGACTACGACTTTTACCGCGATGCTCAATTGAATGCGGTATTCAAGCGCATGATCTCCCTGGCTTCCCAGGAGGACGACCGTCAACGGCCCCATGGTGCATTCCCACCTAATACCGATAAAGGTAGTATGTAGACTCTTCTTATCAGTATCAGTTGGTCATTCATCTTCAACTGGATCTAGACAACGATCTTCCATCAAACTCGCGCGGAGTACTTAGGCCAACACCACAGTCCGAAGTTGGGGCGTTCAGACGACCTTGCTGGTTCAAAAAATGCCCATACATTCACGGCTTCAGGTGTCCGAGAAGATTCATTCTATAATCAAGAGACAGGGGGTGGTTGAGCGACGGGCGCAGATACTCAAGAACGATTGTATGAACGTAGACGCATTTCAGAACTCTTCTCTCAGATCATGAAACGAGCAAGAATCCGTCAACGATGGAGATAGACAAAGGAACCTCAACATCGGAAGACTCGATCACTCTCAGATAAGATCAAGCAAAAATCACCAATGCTCGTATTGCAAACGCACACAAGAGAACATCGACTGGTCAGAACTCATCATACCTTGATGATTTGCGAGTCAGCTTGACTTGCGAGTCAGCTGTACAACTTCGGCCATTTACCGCTTCTTCTTCCGCATTCACAAAGGGGTCATTTCTCGAACGTTTTGTGTTCAAGAACAATCTGGAAGGCGTATTCGCTTGTGAACTTGGACTTCCAGCATCGCTTGGTGGGAGGGCTCCCCACTTCCCAGAGGTTTGCGTCGTTTGTGTCAATCTGGGATCCGATGAGTATTGGACATGGCGACGACGACGTGACATCCCAGCGCCAAAACTTCCGCCATCGACGTGAGCCAGATGAGGCCTCCCAAGAAATGCGAAGACAGTTGATCATTTTCAACACAAAAATATCCTAATCAGCCACCGCATCAGTTGGGATACAAAGCAATTCATCTTCAGGTGACCGTAGAAGACTTAGTTTCCATTCTTAAGTTGCAGAAAAATGCCTGGACAACCTTTGCAGGTAACCCCGTGCGGCCGAAAATTACAGTTGATCAAGTCAGAAAGCCTGATACGAACTTTCCCAAATTTCTGCACAGATTATTAAAACAGGAGACTCTGAAACTGATAATTTTCTTTTGAATGAAGAAAATTTGAAGTCGATTTTGGACAAAGTTCCCGCGGAAACGAAGGTGTCAGTTGTCGCGGTTGTTGGCGCCTTTCGTACCGGAAAGTCTTTCCTCCTGAACTTCTTTTTACGCTATTTGCGAGCGAACGTTTCCGATGAAGACACGTCTGATGCGTGGATGATTTCGGAAGGTGAAGAGTTGGCCGAAGGTAACATGAACGAGGGAGGATGGAGTATGGTCGAAGAGGCTGAGATCCGTAGAGAGGCAAGCTTCCAATGGAGAGGAGGCGAGCAACGTCAAACTACTGGTATTTGGATGTGGTCTGAGCCATTCATTCGTGAATCCAAGGCAAGCAATGGGGAGAAGGTGGCAGTGTTACTGATGGATACACAGGGCATGTTTGACAATGAAACGACCATGACCTTGACTGCCCAAATTTTTGGCTTGTCCACCTTGGTCAGTGCTTTCCAAATTTATAATGTGGATAAGCGCATTCAAGAGGATAACTTGCAGCATTTGGCTCTGTTCTCTGAATACGGTCGCATGGCTCTGCTTCCTGAGGTAATTGATTTGTTACGTTGGCTCCACACATGTGAGCATCTTTGTGATGTCGGAATCTGCTTTTGACAGAATGAAATGGAAGAAGCGAAGAATAACTTGTCCGAGCAAATGGCACATCGCACTGATGCGGAAACACTTCTCACGTCGGCGAACGCTGCAGACAGCCAAGTTTCGGATGCTTCGACTGTCGCCTCGACACCAGCGGAGTCGACGGTATCGGAAGAAGTTGCATCCCCTGCTCTTTCCAGACAGTCTTCTCGCCCTACTCTGAGTAGAGCTGCTTCTCGTCGTGCAGCTCGTTTGCAACAAGAGCAGCGCAAACCGTTCCAAAGACTGTTGTTCTTGGTGCGAGACTGGCAGAACTTCGACAAAGAGTTTCATGAGGGGGATGGCCATGAAGTCTTTTTGGAGGTCCACGAAGAGATGCAACAGTATCTTGCCGAAGTTCTTCGTACCCGTAGTCTTGCTGATTTGAAGAGCACTCGTGAACAAATCGCACGCTGCTTCGACAAGTTGGACTGCTTCTTGTTGCCTCATCCAGGTAAACCACTGTTTGCGTTGAGTGTTTTCTCCAGTCTGTATTTTTCATTGTGCGCGACCGAAATCGTGTAGGCTTTGCTGTGACGAAGAAAAACTACGATGGAAAGATCAACAAGATCGAAGCTGACTTCCGTGCGATGGTGAACAAGTTTGTTCGCTTTGTCTTCGACGAAGAGTTGGAGGCCAAATTGATCAACCAACGTCCTATCACTGCCCCTGAATTGAAGACGTACTTCGAAGTGTACGTTAAAATGTTCCGCAGTTCTGACTCTGCCTTCCCTAAGGCCATGACCATGTTGGATGCTACCGCGGAGGCCAACAATCGCAACTCCTACGACTTGGCCATCAATCACTACAAGACCGCATTGGAGAACGTAGCTGGCAAGGACAAACCCTTTGTCAAGGAGACCGAACTTCGTCAACTTCATGATCGTGTCAGCCAAGAAGCGTTGGACATTTTTGATGAACGTGCGACGATGGGAGCGGACGATGTGATCGAGAAGTCGCGCAACACGTTGATTGATCAAATCGAGGAAGAGAAGTCTCGGTACTTCGCAACTAATGCGTTGCGCAATCCTTTCAAGGACTTGGAGTTTTATCTGCTTCCTCTTGGCATTGCCCTGGCTGCTTGGTTTATGTCTGTGGTGACCGATGTCTCATGCAGTACCGACTTCTGCGAGGCGGTGGAAGACACCTTCGTCAACATTTATTTCTACGTGCTCTTCATCTTGATTGTTTTGGGATGGAGTCACATTATGTCTGGTGTGAAGTACTTGAAGGCCATTGCACCTGAGTTGGTCGATCACATTCAACAGAATGCGATCAAGAAGAACAACTAACTGATTGACAAGTCCGGCACTGATTGTATTGGTCTTCGATGGGAATTTGGGATGAACGCTCACTCACCGAAGGATTCCCCTTCATAGAACTGTAGTCTGCATTTATTTTTAGTCAGAAATAACGCTTCTGCTGCCAATGTCTGAACATTCTTTGTGGCAATGGAAGGGAAATTAATTTCCAGTGATTACATGCACTGACCATACAATGAGCCCTTCGTTTGCATTATAATCGACTGCTTAAAGACCACGGCTGATACCTACGCAGATATTCGCAAGAAGCCGATGAAAGACATCATCATCATCATCACGTGACAACAGAAAAGAAGCAACATACCGTTGATGGGGTTCATCTCTTGGAACTTCATGTAGGTCTTGTTGGCAGCAACCCACTCAGGAGACATGGTGTGGGGTCTCTCACCTGATGTGACGACCATAATATTAGAAACATGTGTTAAAATATACTCCTATAACCGACAAAAGAAGCTGCCTTACCCTTGCTGGTGAACATGACGGTCAACAAAGCGGAGAACACGCAAGTAACTCCGACAGAGATACCGATGGCGGTACCCTGAGGCATCTTAGTCAAAGCTCTGACGAAAGCGTTGTGGTGAGCCATTGTGGAATTTCGTGTAGAATGAGATTTATTGAATTCTAAACCACCTGAAGCGAACCAAAGGTGATTTCCTCGCTCTCTATTGCACTGCAGCTGGACTGCTGCTGTTGTTTCGACTCTGCGGGTTTTGTGTGTCGTGATAAGACCACTGTGTGTCGCAACGCCCCACTTGTGCCCAAGCTTTTGAGTACATTTGGGTAGTGACACAGCAACACACACAACACAACACACAGAAAACTGATGACGGTCCAGCACATTTTTGTGACCTGTCTCCAAATACTGCTGGCCGAACCAATCTTGATGATTGTTCAAACGGAAGTAGCCAAATAATGATACATAATTTCTTTTTCGAGTGAGGATATTTTGAAAGAATGTTGGGAGGAACAGCCATTTTCTTGGCGACAAGTTCTCCGCACAAAAGTTTTTACGAAGAAAATGACGACGATGTAAACTCCGACCATCAAAGTGTCCCAATCCGCAAATATCTTTGGAAGGCGTTCGTGAGTAATATTTACTTGTTTTCGATCGTGTCATACGCTCTTTGGACACTTTTGGGCATTCTATTTTATCGCTATTACAACAATTTCACCTGGGGAACAGCATATTACTATGCCATGGAAGCAGGTATGCAAAGATTTGCCGCGGCCGTTCCCTTCCAATTCTTTCTGTTTTTCTTTTTAACGCATTCTTTCTTCCAACAGGTTTATCAGTGGGATTTTGTGAGCCCGTTGAAATTAACGACTGGTCTCGACTCTTTACCATTTTCTATGTGCTCATGGGCAGCACAATCGTCTCCAGTGGTATTGGTACCATGGCGGGTTTCTTGATATCCACGAGACAATCGCTCATTCAAGCAGAACACAAAATTGGCGCATTCAGCATCCATGACGATGTAGGAAAGGTCACCGTGGGCAGTGTGTGTCGCTTTGTCTGGTACCACTTGAAATACCTCAGCGGTTGGTATACGAATCGTCCGTTGACGATTCTAGTGGTTCTGTTCATTGTGTGGGTAATATGGGGTACCGGATTGACCATGAAATTGGAAGGATACACGTTTATTCAAGGTGTTTATTGGTCCGTTACCTCTATGGCGACCGGTGGACTACAGAGTGCGGCGTGTCTTGATGGCACGTCGGGTACCACGTGTGATTTAGGTTCGCTTCGTGGCGGTTTAATGGGCTTTTTCATGATGCTTGGCGTTCCATTGTATTGCGTTACGATTGGCCAAGTAGCAAGAATCACGGTTGCAGCCTCGCTACAGGAGCACCAGAAGGCAATGCTTCGGAAGCCAATTGAAGATGCCGATTTCATCTTCGCGGCGAATGTGTTGTCTCCTGAAGGATCCACCACGCTCGTTCTGGGTAAGTTTTCGCTTCTGTGACCCTTTCATCAATGCTATACAATGCAAGTCAATTGTTCTTACGCGGTTGTTTTCAGGTGAGTATATTTTGTTGGAATTGATGCGTCTGGGGGTCACGGATCAACATCAAATCGAATACATGAAGCGTAAGTTTTATCAATTGGATCGAATGAAACAAGGAGAACTTCGCCTCGAAGACTTGCGCAGTTCAGGCATGGTGGTTCCTCGTAAACTGCACTCGGTAGAAGTTGCGCGACGCATTCGTTCGCGGTCGATCGAACTCTTCGATACCCTACGGCATAGCGCGTCGAATCTCACCGAAACGATCGTTGCCGCGACCGGTGGTACACCGATTCGTCGACAAGGCGGATACAACCATCCTCGTGCGCACCACAATGACCACGAACATGATCATGATCACACACAACAGCACGTGTATCAACACCACGATGCTGCCAGCTCTCTCTCCGATGTAGAGATGAGTTCAATCTCCACCGACATCATCGATCCGTATCATCGCCATGGGCATCATCCTCCAGGGTCTCAGACGATCATCAGTGATGCCAACAATGTCCGTCGTCAGTTGCCCTTTGATACTCCAAACACGTTGGCTTCCGGTGGTTCGAGAGGAACCGTCTCCGCGCCTCGAGAATCGCCCGTGACCAGTGAAGGAGGCCAACGCGCCGTCTCCGGAAAGAAATCGTTCCGTAAATCGGTGAACGTCCCCACGAATTCTTCTTATTCCGCAGGACACGGGCAGTATCATCACCGTGCGTCGCCGGTGGGATCATATCAGGGTCCATCGTCGCTGGGGAGTCAAGTCGATGGCCACGGGCGCAGCAGTGCCTTCCACGACGACGACGAGCCTTCGCGTGTCCATTTCGCTCACCCCCCGCGCCCAAAGATCATCCCCGACGATCCTTTCGCCAACGACTTTGACTTCGACAAGGACAGTCCCCGCTATCCGGAGGCGAAAACCGAATCGTCGGCACCGCCACCACCACCACCACCACCGCCTGTTTCGTCGTCATCGTTGTCGTCTTCGCCTCGTTTGCAGCAGTCGTCGCCACCACAAGCAGCTCCTGCCATGGGCATAGGAATAGCAGCGAGCAGTGCTCCTCCACCAGCGTCAACAGCATGGGACGAACTCAGTGATGGCAGTTATCATTCGTTCGAGGGCGACGTGGACATCACCAAGCCGTCTCCCGATATTTAACCGACGGTGCTATGACCACTCAACACGCCCCCCCCCCGCAGACATCAGCAGAGCCATTCGTTCGCTGACTCACTAAGATGTCCGAATTAAATGTTTTGTGTTTGTGACTACAACGCGAGGTGGCCCCATGCCATGCACCTTTCATCGCGCTGTTTGGAACCTATCCCTGTCCCGTTTCTTGGTTGTGAGCTTGGTTTCATAGCGCATGTGGGTGAATGAGTGAGTGCCTCCTCCGTATCCTGTTTATTTCATTATCTCTCCCTCTTCATTTGGTTTGCTTTGCCTCGGTTCGGCTTTGCGTCCTATTTTTCGTCGTTCCATCGCTCCGATAGGCTTCTTTTCGCACTGTCCGCCGCCCCTCCCGCCGCCTCTCCCCCTCCGACCTATGCTCGGTGGTCGTCAATCGCCTCTGCAGGGCATTGACGTTGGTTTATTGTTTGTTCTCTACTTGTCGGTGGTGCTTGACTGTAATGTCGTTGACATAACTGTGCTAACGAAAATGAAGCGGCGGTATCGTTGCTGAGAGGGTCAGTGATACACGCTGCAGCTTGAAATGATTTCGTTATCGAGAGGTGTTACCTTGTCGAGTTACAGCAGCGGGGAGACAGAAACACACTTCAAAACTAAGCTAAACAAAACAAAGCAAAAGCAACAATGAAACAAACAAATAAACCCACCCACCAACCAATAACACACTGCCACCACCAACGACAACAGCAACAGCCAACAGCCAACAGCCAACAGCCAACATATACAGATCTCTATCGCCACACAGCCGAAGAAACGGTGACAAGGGAGAAGGGAGAGATAGAGAGAGAGAGGGACAGAGAGTGAGAGACAGAGGTAAAGAATAGAACTGGGAATGGTGTTTTATTTATGACGCGTAAGCGGGTGCAGAGTACCACCATTCGGCGATCACTTCGCGCACATCCAAATGATGAGCATATGGGTTGCATGTCCGCCGGATAACGCTCCAGTTGCACAAGTAGACACATAGAAAGCCCAGGACCGTGCATACGTGGAAGACTTCATGATAACCGAAGATAGCTGGACACGGATCGGGTTTCCGTTTGGTGAAAATATACACACCCAAACCTTGAAACACCGCGTTGCCGATGCAAGTTGCCCATTCAAAGGCGGTGAAGTGGAAAAGCAACACGGGAAAGAAAAGGGCAATCACACTGGCAACCACCGCCAATCGCCAAACACCAGGTCGATTCAACGCCACAATGTTCCAACAGGTCCATCCACAGATAAACATCGACAATACTGCCAAGGGAATACCAAAGACCTGAGGCAAGAGCAAGACCGCGACGGGGATGTTAATGAAGGCAGAGCAGATAGCAATGCCACAGTGGTCTAGTTTCTGTAGAAAAATCTCCGTCTTTGGACTCCAAGTGCCGATGTGGTAGAGTGAGCTGATGAAACAGCAGAAGAAATTGCCCAAAACATACACCAAACTGGCCATTTCACCCGCCAAGTGGTTGTTGGCTTCAATATACAAGTGCCAAAAGCCCAAAGGGAACAAAATGGTGCAAACGAGATGAGAAATGCCACGTAAACTTGGGCGATGCATGCCCTCGCAGTACAACAAGAATTCGGGAAAGAGTCGGTTGTCATCTTTCCTACTCTCACAGAAGCCATGGGGATTCAACTCATACATGCTCTTTGTAGAGGAATTCTTCGACGAATACGTCGACATAATGTCGTCCATCATCATTTCTTCGTCATTTTCGCCATTGGGTACGTTCGCAGTAAATCGATGCTGCAGCATTTGCACACACAAAGATCACACAGCCAAAGCTGTCAAACACACGAATATTCTGACACACTAAATTTCACAATAAAGAAGCTGCCCTAATCACAACTTGTAGTCTTTCCTAATCCAAAGATGCGACCAAGAGAGAGCCAACGAAACAACACAACAACGAAAGATCAATCGAAACCAGAACCCGACGACAGAGCGGTCAACGACCTTCAACAATCACCACACTTTTGTAACGCTTTTCTTATAGGATGTACGTCTGTACTGCGAAGGGCCTGGTTTCTTATCTGTACCCTATGCTATATTTACGTGTCCTTATGTACAATATGTATTTGATGTTCTCATATGGACAGATATTAGCGGTCTATGGTAGATTACGGAAGTCATAGGATGTTTGATGATATACAAAAAAACATTGTTGTATGAATCATGAAGTGGAAATAACGGAGTCTTTCACGTGTATAGTCGGTTGTCATTCGAGGCAGGCGCTGTGTACCTCAGTTGAAGAACATAAGCTCTATATAAGGTATCTTTGTGTGCGTAAATGTCCGTCCGAGATCACCATTTGTTTGTTGCCAGTTGCCAGTCGACCCTCCTCCCACGACGATCATTCGTTAGTCGTGACTTGTTTCTGCACATATCTTTCGCCGTTCCGTGTCAAGTTCTATCTCCGCTGTTGCCATATCTGCCATGCGGCTGCTTACCCACAACAGCTTGAAATGCCCCGTCAAGGGAGTCGCCAAGGGCTACCCATTGCAGTTGACCATCGTCGACATGGAAGTCGATGAAACCGAAGTAAAGCCCGATTTTATTCGCGGTATTCTGCCTTCTTTGGAATGGGAAGGTGTTTTGGTGGCTGCTGCCGCCGTAGGATTTGATGGTTTGCCTGAATCGTGGGATACGTCGCTGTTGGACGACCGAGATTTCATTTTGGCGATGCATCGTCTACTGATCGACATCCACATCGTTGAGGGAGTTTTGACGTGTCCAGAGACTGGTCGTACCTTCCCTATCAAAGGGGGTATTGTTGATATGGTGTTGCCTGAATCTGATGTATGAGAAGGCCGCCCACACCCCTTCGTCTGCAAACGTCAGCAGGCCGCCCCCTTTGTATATAGTAGTTCCTTATCCACTCACTCAGTCTTCGTAGAAAGACCACGTAGGAAGCAAGCCTTTTGATTTTGATGGGTGGATAAACACGTAAAGAAACAAATAAGTATTGTCGCTTGCGGTGTCAAGAAAGGAGATAAAAGTTGGTATTGGGGGGGGGGGGTTACTTGGTTGCTTGTGCTTCTGAGGGGAGTGTTGTGCTTGCAGTGCCGTTCACGGCTGTTGCTAAGCAGGGAAATGGGGGATTGTGTGTATATATATAAAGAAACGATCGACTAGGGAGAGCTCGCGGTAGAAGTGATTGATATATAAGACACCGAAGATCGCCCGGCGTTGGGTTGATCTTTCCTTCGCTTATGCGTCGTCCACTTCATCCTCCTCATCGTCTTCGTCGTCAAGCAAGGCAAACTGGTTACGCTTTGGTTGCTTGGCCGATGTGGAGGCGGAAGAGGAGGAGGGCTTGTTCGATTTGCTGCTACCGGTGGCGGTATTCCTGAGCAGACGCAGGGCGGGATCTTCGGTCATCGCCGTGGCGGTGGGGACAATGAATGCCGTCGTCGTGGGCAGCGGTGCTGCCGCCGCCGCCATCGAGGCATTGTTGGCTCCTCCGCTGCCTCGCATGGCGGGTGGTACATAGGCTTCCGCGGCGACCGCCGTCACCACCGTGTCACTGGGCGCCAAGGCCGTGGGCTTACCGATGCGTTGCCATGGTCCACGTGCCTGTGACGACGACGGACCGATGTCCACCGCACCGACATCCAACGCCTCTAGGTCCAATTCCGTCGGAAAATCGTTCCCATCGCCGTACAAGAAAGCAGCACCACGGCTGCCCGCGGCTTCTGCTTCTTGTTGTTGCAGGGCCAAGGCGAGCGCGTAATCGTCCGACGTGTCCGGTGCCGACGAAGTAGTCGTCGATGGGGACGACTCCGCCACCGCAACTTTCTCGACAGAAGCCGACGCTGAGGATGGCACTGCCGCCGCTGCCGCCGCCGCTGCTGCGGGAGCTGCAGAGGTCGTGGCACTGGTACCGGTGGGTGGACGATATCGTGGAACGGCAGCCGCTGGGGCATCCGCGGAACGACGGCTCGCACGGAAATCGCGCCAGAAGTCATCTTTCTCCGCGATTTGCTCCCAATCGTCTCCATCCGTCGACGCTGCCGCCACCGCCGCCGCTGCACCAGCAGCAGCAGCAGGAGCACCAGCAGTGGCCACCGCCGGTTGGACCATGGCTTCCGCTTCGACGATCTCGTAGTCTTGATCGTCGTGGAGGAAGTCATCCCCATCGATCGCTTCAGCAGCCACCGCGACCACTGGACCACCCATCGTAGTAGTCGTCGCAGCGGCCATTTCATCGTGTCCCGATTGGCTGTTGTTGTCGTCGCTCCAACTGTCGATGACGTCTCCGGCCATTTCATCCATCGCATCTTCATCCATCGTATCCATCTGATGCGCATGATTCGCGGCCATCACGGCTTCCGCCAAGGCCGCTTCCGCCATCGCTTCTTCTTCCGCTTCCGGTGTAGGCAACGGGGCGAAATCGGGATACACCCGGTAGTACGGGAAGATGCCGATCTGCACATCCACCTCACCACCCGATCCGGTCAACAGGGGCATCGCCACCGACGTTGAATTCTGCACCATCGTCGCATTGGCACTGGCACGGGTTTGTAAATCCCGTAACAATCGTTCCGCCATTTGTGCCGTCGGAATATCGCGAAATTTAATCGCCAACGCCGTCGGTCCCGCCGACGCAATGCTCACCAACGAGAAATCTTCATACACATTGTGATCGTCATCTCCCACCGCCGCCGCGGCCGCCGACGCGGCATCTACCGATTGTTGATATTCCATCATCAATTCTTGCAACTTCAAAATCACTTCGGCGAAGATCACCATCGACGAATTGAAGGCGTACGGCTTCACACTGGCTTGTGTCTTCCGATCGGTCGAACGACCCCACGTCATGATCAATCCTTCATCCAGTTGTAAGTAAATCGTCGGGCTGGAGGCGGCAGAGATAGCCGCAGGGTCCTTGCCCACGTACGGCGCGAGTTTATACGGTGAGAAGGTCGTGGTCGCGAGACAGGCGTCGGACAAGAGCACCTCGGGTACCGCACTTTGCACGGTTTTCACAACATTGACATAGCGATACGGCTCGGGATCGTACTCGTAGGTATGCAAATGGTAATACTTGGCGACACAATGCATCATCAATCGATCGGTCGCTTTCATGGGCTTCAACGCCAACGACGACGCCTTGGGGTCGGCCATCAGCGCTTGCAAACGACGCTCGACTTTGCACAATTCGTTGTGATTCTTTTTCGCCCACGTGATCATTTCGGGCGGATACAACGGGGCAAATAGAACCGTGGCCGGTAAACGATATTTGGCGAGGGCTTCCATGATCGGTTGACGATAAGCCTGATGACTGGTGGTGGCCCCGACGACTTCGGTCGTGAGATTGTTTTGTTCTTTCGAGGCAATGCCGAGGGCTTCGGCGAGTGCGACGTTACGGGCGACACGTTTGTCTTCTTCGAGTTGTTGTTGCTTCCGCTGTTGTTGCTGCAGGGACGCGGTGGACGTGGTCGCTTTGATGCGATTCACCAGTGACAACGGGTGAGCGGTCGATGCAGCAGGTTTGGTGGCGTCCTTGGCAGCGGTATTGTGCGTATGCACCACCGCCGCCATCGTCGCGGTGGTAGGCACGGTCGGTGACGTAGCCGCCTTGGACCCCGATGTCGCCCCACCCAGCGATGGGAACGCATTCGCCGAGGGCACTCGCGCGGGGTTATGCAATTGATTGCGAACCGCCGCTTGACGATACGCCGCATCGGCCATCGCTTGCATTGCCAAATCACTATCATCCAATCCCATCATACGACCGGCACCACTGATCTTACCCGCGACTCGCATATTCGGGGGAATCAACGGCACAAAATCGTCCACCGTGGGAATCACATCTTGGGCAGCGGTACCGGCACGATGAGACGTCGAACCACCACGTGGAATACCACCACCGCCGCCGCCATTACGACGACTAGGTGTATCCTGTTGAGAGAAAGGGTTCGCGGAACCCACATCCAAGTCATAATGTTCCAATCGACGAGCATCTTGTTGATGCTGACGACGATGATGGTGGTAATTCACCTTGTTCACCGCCTGCATATAGCGGGTACAATCCCGTACCGCATGGTAACTACGTAAATGATCCCGGTACTCTTCGCCCGTACGAAAGGAATAACAGACGTCCGAATCGGACATACTGGGGTCCTCGTCACACAATTGACACATGAAATGATGGCGTTTGTGATGGTCCCGCAAACAACCCAAATCTTGATAATACCGAAACATCATCGATTCATCACACAAATGACAGGTGAAATGCTTTTGTTGCAAGTGATTGTACAACGCCAATTGATCGAACAGGTGGGTTTTGCAGAATTCACAACGGGGATGACCCGAAGTGAATTTGTGGGGGTTGCCATCGCGAAAGAAAGCACTCTCGGGATGGTTCGCACTGCCGGCCATATGGTATTGCAATTCCTTTTTCGTCATCAATTCATGTTCATGCATGAACAGAGGTCGATTGTCCAAACACAAGGAACACATCGTGACACCGCCATGGGCATTGTTGAGATGATGAAGCAGAGCAGAATGTGAAGGGGCTTCGTAGGTACAATGGACTTCCACACAGGGGCAGTTGATACGCTTGAAAGACGTCAAGGTAACGTAATGTTCTTTGCAATTCAAGAAGACCATGCGATTGGATGCATCGACTTGCGTTCCAGGCAACGGGGGTCCATCGAAGAGATCCTCCGCCGAGTCCGTGACACCCAATTCCATGAATCGGATGTCTTCTGGGTATTGACGACAGTCATACACAACGACGACAGGAAGCTTCGCTTTGCAAATCGCACAATCATCATTCTTCGACTTGAAACGAAGACGGAGACTGCAGACCGAGCAGACGGGATGATTACAGGCGCCCACCGCCATAAACGTGACTTCATCAGAGCAAATAGTACAAAATACGCCCGTTCCTACAGGTGCAGGGACTGCTGTAGCAGGAGTAGCAGCTGTCTTGGGAACAAACGGTGCCGCTCCAGCTGATAATTTCTTGTTGCCACCTTCGCCAGTGGAATCATCTTTGGATTTCTTGGGATAACGTTTACCTCCACCCATGTTTCTCTTGGGCTTATTCTCAGACGGTGCTGGGTTATTGCTAGGTTGCACTGTTGTTGACAAAGGCTCTTGGGCCGTTTGATTGGTATTCTCGCTTGGAGCGGAACTTGGTTTCTTTCGTTGCTCTCGCGGACGAGGCTTTTTTGCACGCCCAGGGGCAATTGGCTTCTGGTCTTCCTCCATGACAATCGCTCACTTCCAATAACGATCGAAGAGTCACCTTATTGGACTGACAGGAAAATGACCATCACCGGCATTCCTGTGATTCCTCCCAGTCTCTTTTGAGGCTCTTGCTTCTTCCGCAGTCGCTGCCATTTTCCCACCAGTCAAGGCGCTCGACGCGCTCCTACCCCGTCTCGTACAATTGTTGCCTCTAATCAATCCACTATAGCTATAGTATACAATACAGGTTTAGTACATATTGCACTTCAGCACTTCCGAGGGTGAGGGTGCGCGATACAACAAATACCGAATTAACACCTGTACATCTGTGTGCTTTGAAGAAAAGATACATAGTTATTACGTTGTACGTAACATCCATCACTCGTATCAAGATGAACAGCTGACCAACAACACAAGAAAAAGATTGCGTTCGACGCTGCTGCGAATAGAATAGGTAACAAATAGTTCAATGCCCACTCAAACAAGGAGCGTGCATTTCGCACATTGAGAAGAAGAAGAAGAAGAAGAAGAAGAAGATGGTGAAGATGATGAGAATGGAGGTAATTTGACATACCATTCGAACGTCGGTTGGGGATATAGCGTTGCCGTTAGGGCCGAAGGGAGGACAGGAGAAGAGATGATGAGAAAGGCTGAAGGTTTTGCAAGGTTAACACACACCCACACACAACCGCATCTTGGTTAATTCTTGAGACGTATTCCTTCCCGCGAAAAGACATGTCGGGCACAAGGAAGCAGACGGTCCAAAACAGATCCCGACAAACCTGTTTCGGATCCATCGATTAGGACCACCTCGTGTCGCTCATAATGGTGACACACTGCCGACCATAACATGGCAAACTTGGGGTCTTTGTCAGGTTTGTATGACGCACTGCGATGAGCTGCTCCATGAATAACTACATCAAACTCTCGACGTTGAATGGACGATAACACACCATCCACATCGAGTTCGATGGTCTCCAAGCCATGTTCATCGGGCGATAAGGTATCCAACGCCAGACCATAGGTACTCCCACCGGCATACAACGTACGTTTGAAAGCTCGGTACGAAGCTTCGTCAAATTGTTGCAAGTTCCGAAGCACGGAGGATCTACGATTGACATTGATCACCACCGACGCTTCTTGACCGAGCAGTGTCTTCAGCCCGTGCAACAGGGAATCCGTTTGGAAATCACCATGCACATCTTGGCCGTCATGGGTCAAGTAGAGCACACGGGTAATTTGTCCTCGTACACGGCCCAGCTGTACTTTGTTTTCCAGGGCCACATTCTGTTGCACTGTTTGTAGAACATAACTCGCCATCGCGGAGGTGGACAGGACATTTTTCGCGTATTGTTGAAGGGCCATGACTGTGGCCGAGTATAACTGCTTTTCAAATCTTTCCGATGGATAATCGACGACGGCTTCCGAAATTTCCCAATCACCAAGTCCGATGAGCTGTGTTCCCGCCTGAACGGAAAGCGACGGAAAACTGAAGAGCAATGGGTATAGCTTCGTAGGATGCAAAGCCAGCGAGGTGGAAACGCCTCCTGGGGGTGGTAACATTGATATATCCAAGAAGAGAGGGAGACTGCCACGAGCAATGATTTCATAATGACGGATGTAATCCCATCCACCCTTGCTGCACGTCCAACCAAACAACGATCGTTCAATATCGTCGTAAAAGAGCTTCTCTTCGTCCATCGAAAAATACGAACTCAAGTTTCCAGGAACAACACGCGAAAATGCTTTCGACTTGGGTGGCACATGACTTAAAATCATATCGTCGGGTACACTCAATGAAATGGGAAAGATTTGCACCAACGAATCGACCGGGCGTTGACTGTCCTCATCTCGTCTCCGTTGAAGATCCTGTGCGAAGAAAGGAAATTCATGTGCAATAATGCTGTCCTCCCGCAAAGTCTGTGTATGCATTTGAATGGACTTCCGCAAATCCGAGTACATGTTCACCACAACTTCAGCTACTTGGTGATGGTTGGGAGATGGAGGGTGCCGCAATGCTTCCTTGAAATAATCGAAATAAGGCTGGTTAGTGCAAACCACATCTCTCCCAGGAGAAGGATTAAGGGATGAAGAAGTGGAAACCGTTAATCGGCACCACTGATGTTCCCATGTCCAGCCAACATACTTTCCAGAACTTGCTGAAATGACGTCAATGGCAGCTAGAATCCAGAAGAAAACAACTGTGGTAGATGTGATCATGCCTGCATACATGAACGAATACTTTTGCTGCTGCCCAAACAAAAATAACTCTACAACGGTGTTAACAACAACAGGCTTTCCCCAGTTCTTTCGTTTGTAATACGAAGTTGAATAATGATGGATGGTTTGTTTATGATTATCACCACGGCATCACACGGTGGCCACTGTCGTCCAAAAATCTATACAACCCAGATTCACCCAGATCATCCATCACCACATCGACACTGGTTGTAAAGGTTACCTACAGGTCATCGGTGATTGTTCAAGCCATATCACAACAATTCTTGATTTCCGAAAGAGTTTCAAATCGAAAATATATTTAATGTATGGCAGCGATGACAGAGCATAAGTTATAACTGCTTGAATACATTTATGATTTACAGGTTCTCTCATGTGGAGGTCGATACTACCTCTGGTATCGTCGTTGATTGCAAGGTATCTTGAATCGCAGCGACCGTTAGACTTGTATCCACTTGTGCTTTGGTCAATTGCGTCTGGAAGCCATCGAGATATGCAAGAAATTCTTCGTCGGTTGAAGAGGCGTAGCCTGACGCTGGTGGAGGGACAGTCTGTACCGTGGGTAGCCCTTCACTGAACGATCGGGACGGGAATATATCAGCACCGGGCATTCTTGTACTTATTTGTGTTGTATCCAGTACTGATTTCGTTGCAAAGGACAGACCATTCGATCTAGATGCGATGCTGTGGCGAGACTCGTCGGCATCTTTCTTCTCATCGTCGCTGCTGTGAGGAAAGTCTTGAAACGAGGCACCCAGTATGTGATTTGGGCGATTCTCTTTTGACCTTTCGTACATCCACGTGTCATTCAAACCAGCATTTGGTACTGGATCAACAGGTTTGGTCGCCTTGTAACTTTCATTGACAAGAGATGTGTCTCGGAAGGACGACGGTTCAAAAACACTGCGACCTGGAACTGATGTGAACGACTGGGATGTATGCAAATTCCTTCTAGGACTGGAAGGGGGAGAATACGCTCGACTTGCTACTTGAGAAGCCTTGGCCAACACTCTCGTAAGTTCCATTCGATGGACTTGTAACATCCGTTGAATCTCCAATTCGTGGCGGGCACGCTCTTCTTTGAGCTGTTGTTCCAACAAATCGATTTTGATTTTCTGTTCTTTCACAACCAAATTGAGATTTGATATTTCTCGGCTGAAATGAGCATGATCCATGAGGGAGTAGGGAGGATGTTCGCTATGCATACCGCCTCTATAGTACTGACTCTTTTCGTTGACATCTTCCATTTTGTGATACAATTCACGCCAGAACATACTCTCGTGAGGACCAAGCAACTCTCTTCCTCGACCCTTTTGATAGTGAATATGTGATGGGAAGCTAGGCAATGGTCCGTCAGGAGGGAGTTGATGAAAAGGCTCCGTCAATCGCTTGCTGATGACCATATCAAGGAGAAGCCGAGCGTAGGCATTTCTCGTTTTGCGCCAAACAACGTTGGATCCTGTGAGAACTAACTTTTCTAGCCATTTTTCAACTCGAATCCGCATAGCTTTCGGCATATTACGGTATTCCTTTTCTATCTCTTGAACCAACTTGAGAAAGGCATTTTCGATGTTGGAGTCTCGGCTGTTATCTGCTTGCAACATGATCTTTACGCTGCTCCGAGGCCAGAATGACAATAACTTTTGACAAAGAAATATTCCCTGACCAATTTTCTATCGATCTCCTGTGCGAAAGTTCTTTGGACTCTGGACCATGGAACAACATGGAACAACGACACTCGTCAACATGGAACAACGCTGCTGAGCAAAAATTTGTAACGCCAACGGTCATCTATCAACCGTTTCAGTTTTATGCAACCGTTTCGTCGATTTTGGTTGATGTTGATGATGATGGTGGTCGACCATCGAAAATTCTTTGGCGATACGAGATAACAAGTTATAGGCTGTTTATATTATCAATATCTCGAGCCAGTAGGAATTCGCAATCGAAGATAAAGATACCAGATTGGTTCTGGATACGATAGAGACCATGTCGAAGCCGACATCGACATTGTCGGCCACCATGATTGGTGTCCGAGATGAAGCCAGCAATCCTGCAAAGGATATTTTCCGGGCTGAGGCCAAAGAAATTGCAAGTTACATCCGAAACATTCATCATTCGCGAAAGATCAGTCATATTCAAGTCAATTACCCGGATACAGTTGAAAAACTGAGCAAATTGCAGCAGGTTAGAGAAGAATCTACACTACACGGAACAACTGTTCGACGGGAAATGCCCAGATCAGCAAGCCAAGAATTGGTGAAGCAACAAAAAGAGTACAAACTCAAAGACTTCGAGGAAAGCATGAAGTCATACATCCAAAGCGAGCGATTTATCAACATCCGGAAGAAAGAATTCAATCGAGAGACGGGACGAAAGGCCGTGGTCAATCAGGTGAGCCACTGGACACCAACCGCCCTTTGTGCACTTTTGAAGCTGTTTTCTAATGCTCGATTGTGATTGTACGTAGGTTATCCAAGGCACCGCTCCCATGCCCAATCACGTTCTCTTCCCTGTTGGGGCTGCTCATGAGCAAATTCTAGCCATGACGGGTACCTTGAAAGCACCAGATGCCCGCAAGATACCACCTGCGATTCCCAAAATCAAGAAGTGGAAGGGAGACAACGTTGGCTGGGATGGATGATCTTCTCGCCCCCCTCACCCCCTGGCGGTGCACCTGTTGTTTGTCGTCACCCTGTTTTCGTTTCGTTTCGAGTAGTGAAAAAACAATTGATCACCGAAGCGCCCCATCCCATCTCCTCCTCCTGCGTAGATTGTTTCGCTCATTCCCAGCAACCGTTCAATATAAAGTATACTTGAAACATTGTATGTGTGTTGTCTTGTTCGTCTATTGTAATATTCAACGGTTTCTCATCTGTAATTTGTAGCTCGTTCTTCAACTGCAACCCTCCTGTCCTCCCTCCTCCCTCCCCTGCCTTGTCTCTCCATACTTAGTAGAAAACCCGATTACTTAGGCATAAACGAGAAGCCGTTGACTTGTCGGTAGCGGGTATACACCGGCAAGTTGTACTTCTCCATCTTGGACGTCTCGTCCCAATTGAACTCCGGTTCCAACTCCCCGTTTTTATTGCGACGACGAGAACTGGCATTGGTATTCGTAGAACCTCCCGAGGTATCACTTCGTACGGAATTGGTCGACGTCGTACGTTGTAAACCACCTCGTCCACTCGTATCCGTATGATCCGCCGCATCGTCGTCATCGTCGTCGTCTCCATCGGTCGCTCTCTTCTTCACAACATGGTGACGCTTCCATTCCGCGAAGGCTTTCCCATCTTCACCATCCCAATGACGTTTCCATCCATTGTCCAGTGCCTTTTGTCGAAACGCCGTCACCGCTTCATTGTACGCCAGCACACAGTATTTCTGGACAAGATCCAACGCCGCGTTGACGCAGGCCGTCTTCCAATCGACACTCAATTTCGCTTTCAAATCCGCGACAATCGTCGTCAAAATACCGATGCGATTGTGAAATTTGGCAATCTCGTCTTGGACCTTGTCAATCGCCATCGTCGCTTCTTCTTTCGTGTAAAAACCATGCTGTTCATACGGTGCTGCTTGTAGAAACAAACTCAATCGACCTTGTAAACCTTTCAATTCTTCGTTTTTCTTCTTGTGCTTCATTTGTTGAGCCATCAACATTTCTTCCCGCAAACTTAATTCTTCCCGTAAAATGGCTTTCCGCTTCTTCACTTCTTTTTCCAAACATTTCCGCCCTTCATCCGTCACCAACCAAATACGGACATCGTCTTCGACCGTTTCGAAACGCTCCAAGAATTCATCTTCTTCTTCTTCACGTCGATCGGCTTCTTCATCGATATACACACTTTTCGCCAGGACCACGGCTGCCTTTTGACAGGGATCATGTCGTTTGGGTTTGCCACGAATGTCATCGACACAATCACACGCAGGGAAAGTGACTTGTTCCGTATCGGCAACGGGGCCATACGGTGAGATATACAAGCGAATACTGTCTTTCAATAGATCGACGGTGAACGGGAAAGCCATCGGTGGTAACCGTTGTGCAATCATGTTGAAGACAGAAGGACGCCCCTCGGGATAATACATATTGGGTCCGGTTTCACGTAACAACGTCACCAAGGAGATCGCCCAACAATTCATCATCTCTCCATTACGCCCCCAGGGACGTTGTATTTCACAGATACTGGATTCTGGGAATCGTGGGTCCTTTTGAACGAGGACAATCTCATTCAAGGTATCCAGAAAGGCATAAATAATCCGCAAATACATTTCCGTTTCCCGGTCATCGCGTAGCTTCGTCACGCGCGCGACAATTTCTTCTCCCGTCGCGGGGCATTTGAAGAATTCACCATTCATATACTCTTGCACAGCTTGGTCAAAGGCAGCTAAATCATCGGGGGTCAAGAAACCAGTACCATCTTCCAGGACTTCACAGGCCACGGGGCTAAACGAGGACTCGGACAAATCAAAATCTTCGTCCACCATTAGCTCGTACAATAACTTTCGACGTGCCGCACGAATGGCCATATAATTCTTCAAGACGAGAAGTCCATCCGACAGCAGGTACTGAGGAGGCGAAATCAAGGGATTGTAATCCGCTTCCAACGTACACGTCGCATCCAACAAACGGATCGTCGTCGGCAATTCCAACAAGTTGTTCTCGACACAGGAAAACATGCGTACACTGTCGCCCAATTCGAATTGAAACAAATCCTCCGCCAAACTTTCCAATTTGTTGTGTCCCACCCGTAGATCGACCAGGGCCATGCGATTGATGTACCGAGGCAACAACGTCAATTTGTTTTTCTCCAAATTCAATACCCGTAAATTCTCCAAATGACAGACTTCGTCGGGGACTTCACCTAAGCGATTCTTACCCAAATGCAGGACTTTGAGCTGGGTGAAGGCTTCAAAATGGTCACAGAGTTCTTCCAAATAATTGGATTCTAAGATCAAGGTTTGAAGTGCGGTCAAGTGATGAAAGGCATCCGGCAATCGATAGATGTGATTCTTCGATAGATCTAAAACAGACACAGACACAGACACAGGCACAGACACAGTCACAGGGCACATGTTAGTATACGCAAGAGAAGGAGAGAAACGCGAAGAGGGCAGAGGCAAGAGTGGAACCAGCTGTTCACTTACTTAACGTGGTGAGTGCCAACAACTCGCAGAAACTGTCGGGTAACCATTCCAATCGATTTTCTTCCAAATTCAGATTCGTCAATCGATCAAAGACATGGATATTATCGGGCAACACCGGCAATCGACACGCACGAAAGGACAAGGCTTGTAATCGATGTAATTCCGGTGGAAATCCACGACTCACATCCAAATAATCGTTGAAATCCAGTTTCAACCGACGCAAATTCTTCATCGCCAAGATTTGTACCGGTATTTCGCGTAGCCCCAACAATTGCAAATTCAATATGCCATCCTTTTGTGCACCAATCATTTTCTGGGTAATGGTTTCTTCAAATTCGGGTTTGAGAATGGTGACTTCATGGGCGATGCCAATTTCATGGTATTCCATGAGGGGTGGTTTGCCATGTTTGTCAATCATGAAACGGTTCCGCAAATACCATAAGACCGTATCGAGACCCTTCGTGAATTCCATCATCGGAGGATCCGTGATCATGTTTTCATTGCAGGACAAGGTACGTAACGTCTTGCAGTAACCCAAGGAGAATGGTAACGCCGTCAAGCGATTGGAGTTGACACTGAAGGACTTCAAATTGGGTAAGAAGCCTAAGTTCTCGGGCAAACGAACCAAATGGTTATCATCGAGGTGTAGAATCTTCAAGGCCGTACAGTCACAGATCGAAACAGGCAACAACTTGAGTTCATTCGAGGATATATCCAAGATTTCCAAGTGTTTCATGTTGCCAATGTCCTCGGGGAGGTCTTTCAATCTATTTCGTACCATGACCAGTTTCACCAGTTGTTTCATACGTGAAAACGATGGAGGTAAATAGGAGATAGGATTGTCTCGAAGGGTCAATTCAGTCAAGACTTCCATGAGACCGAGAGAGTCCAATGAAGGTGGTAAATGCCAGGAGGTTTGACCGGAGACGTTGTTCTTGTAATAGATTTTACCCGATTGAGGATCAGAGGCCGGTTCCCATTCATGAATCCCACACACCGACAACCACATTTTCCGTCGACGATAACTTAACGTTCCTTCTCGTTGAAAGGTATGTAAATCAGCAGCGCGATCAATACGTTTGGTGGTAAACAACTCGATATGGCGTACACGTTCACGGGTCAAAATGTTCATGAAAATCTGTCGTCCATAGACTTCATCAATGATTGGAACAAACATGTCCTTCCATTTCAAATGAGGAGGTAAGATCGCCAAATGAGAAATCGCATTTCGTGAGATTTTAAGGATTTTCAACGATTCGAGTTTGATGAGTGGGTACGGGAACGAGGAGAACAAGTTGTTGGACAAGTCCACGTCGGCCAGATTCATCATTCCACCGAACTCTTCTGGCAAATAGGAGAAACTATTGCCCGATAAATCCAAGGTTCGTAAGGAGGTAAGTCCATTGAAGGAACGAGGCAGTTTGGAGATGCGATTGTTCGAGAGAATCAAGACTTCCAACGAAGATAACTCGCCAAAGTTGTCGGGCAATCGGGTGATCTTATTGAATGATAAATTGAGTGATACCAAGTACCGAAAATGATATACAGATAGCTGTGGGTGCTCGGCATTTGTGAGTCGGACAAATTCGTTGCGTGACGCGTTGATTCGTCGTATGTACGCGGTTTGGAGCGCGAGGTTCTCACACATTCCCGTTGGGAACCCATGAAGTCCATTATTTGGAACAAGTAACTCCCATTTGGTGCTCCGCAAAGCGTACTGTGATTTGTGATCCTCAATGAACTCATGCCGAGCGTGCGGTGGACGTTCTTCCAACTTCTGTTTCTCGTGGGCCTTGATAACTTTCGCCAGACCAGCTAAGCCTGCGACACTTCCACCCTCCAAAGCCCTTTCCAAAGCCTCAACACTGGTGTTTGCCGCAACGATTTTCTGAGCTATAGACAATGCGGAAGCTCGTCCAGCCGTTTGGCTGAGTTTCAATGTCTCATACGCTCGTTGCTTATGAAGCGCTTGATGCCTATCTGTCTCTGCTTGCTTCACATCATGTTGATGCTGCTCAATATTCGACGTTCTTAACAACTGGCGCGCTTTGGCATGACCATGCTGTTTGACCAGCGCTTCGAAATCAATCTTGCTTGGTGGGATAACGTACTCCGGTTGACTTTTGCTTTTCTTCATTGTTCGTGCATTTCCACTCAACGTTTTTTCTTTTCAAAAAATTAAAGCACTGCTTCAGGATGTTTCCCACTTTAGAATTTCAAAAGGTTATGCATCGTTTATGGTTTACGGTTTACTGTTGAGTAAACCACTTATTATCTGCCACTTTGAACACAACAAGCGATGTCGTCATCGTCATCGCGAACCTCGAACTCATGATGAAACGTCTCGCTTTACCCAGACACACACAGGTACATAGATGGGCACAGGAAGATGGGAGCGTGCGAAGCGCGCCCTCATTTTGCGACATTAAATACTAAATGTGGTACAGATTACGTACAGTGGATTTTTCGATCTTCGATCTTGTCTCACAAATGTTCAGAAGCATCTTGTTGGCACTTTTAAGAAGTCACAATGAGTCACTTCAAAGATCAGAATATTAATATTACCCTCAAGGTACGGCTTGGATTTTTTCTTGTCACAATTGTTTAGAAGCATCTTGGCAATTTTAAGAAGTCATAATGAGTCAATTCGAAGATCAGCATATTACCCTCAAGGTTCGACTGAGCTGAATCAGAATTCATGAAAGATTTTTTATGCTTATGTTTTTTACCTGTAGTACTGGAATGGTCGTGGCTTGATGGAAATTCCAAGAATGCTTCTGGCTATTGCAGGGAAATTTCCTGTAAGTGTTGCGCTATTATGTGCTTGCTGTTGCGTTTTGTCTGATTTTAATCTTCTCCAGGGTGATTACACTGATGGACGCTTTGAGGAACCTGAAGGCAACCTTGATGCCAATCTTGGCCGTATGCCTTTGATTCAGGTTGGAAGTCACTATGTTGGTCAATCTGCTGCCATCAACTTCTTCATTGCTTCAGAAAATGGTTTGATGGGAAACAACCACTTGGAGGCTGCTCAGATTATTTCAATTGCCGAGCATGTCAAGGAACTTCAAACCTCCTACCGCACCATTGTCGCATGGGGCGTTGAACCCACTGAAGAGCACTTGATTAAGTGGTTTGAGAGTGGATCCTCTGATGTCTCTGGTGCCGCTGTTGAAGATGGCCAGGGCACTCGCTACCTGAAGTGGTACATGGGTCGCATCGAAAATGTGTTGGGAACGAATGGTTTTGCTGTTGGTGATAAACTCTCGTTGGCAGATGTTGTGCTGTATTATGCTTTCGGAGAGCACTTGAAGGAAGGCGAGGCTAAGGAAGGTCTTGGCGCCAGTCGCAAGTATCCTTTCGGCTCCAAGGAACGCATGGATGCTGCCCTTGCGACCCATCCTCGCATTAAGGCATCAGTCGATTCTGTCGCCAGCAATGCGAACTTCCAAAAGTGGCTGTCCATTCGCGGCGTGCAAGACTTTTAAACTCAGATTCGATAATACTTTTTAGATACGCAGTCCTACATTTATTAGTCATGCCTTTTGCTACTCTATTATTGCAGCAGTGATGCATGCTTATTCAAGTTGGTTTTTTAACTATCCAAATATTATTGACTTCTCTTCATTTCTAACGTCATTGTCAATCAATGTCTCGGACGTTGGTTACCCAACAGAAACAGAAATTGAGCATCTTGTGCAAAACGACGATCATAATACGAAAGTAAATAATTTACAAAATCTTTTGGTACTAACGGACCTGACTAAGCCAATGAACCACCAAGCGAACCTCGAACTCATGAAACGTCTCGTTTTACCCAGACACACACAGGTCTTTTTGGGGGAAAAACGACACCCTCACGCCACAACAGAACCCCAGGCCCAGTCGGTTGGTTGGTGGCAAGAGAAAAGCACTGGCTGGTGAACCTCCTCTACCGTCGTTTACGTATTCGTAAGATTGTTGGGCTGAATGTCTTCACATCAACAGGTATCACTTTGGAACTGCAACCTTTCCACAGTGTCTGTGATTTCAGAAACTACCTGTTTTTGTTGTTAAGAGAGTTATTTTCTGGAAATAGAAATAGGTTGTGAAAAATGCCAACTGCAAAGGAGCCCCTGCCTTCTTTTGCAACTACCGCAATGAGCGAGAGCTCTAAAAAGCGATTGCACCATATTGTTGCCCCTCACGTAGACAGTTACAATTACTTTCTTGATCATGGTCTGGCAGAAGCAACGGAAGATATTCCGCTGATGGAATTTAACCTGGGAGAGGACTATGTGGTGCGTATGAAGTACATGTCTGCAGAAGTTGAAATTCCCAAGCGTATCGAAGGTGGTCAAGAAATCCCCATTACTCCCCATGAATGCCGTGATGCAGGCAGCACATATGCGGGTGCATTCACTGCGAATATCCAAGTCGAAGTGGAGGGTAAATCTCAGTTGACCCTGTTGCAGACGGTCAGTATGGGCGAGTTGCCCGTGATGGTGAAATCTCGCAAGTGCCACTTGTACGAGAAGACTTCCAAGCAATTGGTTCGTATGAAGGAAGAGACCAATGAAATGGGTGGTTATTTCATCATGAACGGTTTGGAACGCTTGGTGCGTTTGCTGCAAGTGCAACGCCGCAACTTTCCGTTGGTCTTGGAACGTGGATCTTTCAAGAATCGTGGAACGAGCTATTCCGATAAGGGTATCATTATGCGATGTACCCGTGGTGACAATTCTTCAAAGACAATCACGTTGCATTACTTGAACAATGGTGGTGCGACGTTGCGTTTCAACGTTCGGAAACAAGAGTACCTGGTTCCCGTCGTGATGATTGCCAAGGCCTTGATGAATATCTCTGATCAAGAGCTGTTCAGTCGTATTGTCAGCGGCGATGTCAACAATACTTTCTTGACAACCCGTTTGGAGTTGTTGTTGCGTGATTTCAAGGCGTACAACTTGCGCTCGATGGAAGAATGCCAAGAATATTTGGGCAGTTTGTTCCGTTCGTTCTTACCAATCAGTGCGAAGACATCGGATTTGGAAGCGGGTAAAATGTTGATCCGCCAATATGTCTTCGTCCATTTGGATTCGTTCCCGGAGAAATTGGATTGTTTGATCTTCTTGATTCGGAAGTTGTTTACCTTCGTCGAGGGTAAATGCTTGCCTGACAATGCGGATGCCATGTGCAACCACGAGTTGTTGTTGCCTGGTCAGCTCTTTGGTATGTACGTGAAAGAAAAGATGGAAGAAGCGCTGTTGCTGACGAAAATGATGTACCTTCGGGATTACAACGTCAACAAGAAACGCTTCGATGCGGAAATTTTGGATTCCAAATACCATCAAAAGCAATTAGATCGTTCGTTGAGTCCCATTGGTCGTAAAATTGGCAATTTCATTAGCACGGGTAACTTTGTGACGTCAAGTGGAATGGATTTGTCGCAATTGTCGGGTATGACGATCATTGCGGAGCGGTTGAATTTCTTCCGTTATTGTTCGCATTTCCAATCGGTGCATCGTGGTCAATATTTCACGACGATGAAAACGACCACGGTACGTAAGTTGTTACCCGAATCCTGGGGTTTCTTATGCCCCGTACATACACCGGATGGTGGTCCGTGTGGTCTGTTGAATCACTTGGCGAAGGATGCGGTGGTGGTGACGTATCCCCCCGTGAAGAAGACGCCGTTCTCCCCGCATTATCCCATCAATTACGCGGCCAATGCCAACAAGGACTTGTTGAATTCGAAGGCGTATTTGCAGGAAATGTTGTCGCTGTTGGGTATGAAACCCTCCGGTATGGGCAATGGCGATGGACAGGTGTTGCTCAGCACCGAGTATCTGCCGGTGATGAAGGACGGTGGTGTCATCGGTGGAATTCACAAGAAAGAAGCGGATGCCTTTGTGAAGAAGCTACGTTACATCAAGTCCTTGTCGCATCAGGGCAAAGGTGGCAATGCCGGTATCCCTTTCATTCTCGACCCCACCATGGAAATCGCGTATTTCCCCGCCAATGATTATCTGGGTCCGTACCCCTGTCTCCTGTTGCAAACGATGGCGTGTCGTATGATTCGTCCCGTGATGAATTTGCACAGCAAAAGCATTGAATGGATTGGTCCCATGGAGCAGCAATTCATGAACATCGCGTGTTTGAAAGAAGATTTGTTGCAGGACCCCGACCCGCAGAACTTGTCGCAATTCACGCACATGGAATTGTCCCCCACAACCATGTTCTCCCACATCGCCTCCTTGACCCCGTACAGTGATTACAATCAATCCCCACGTAACATGTATCAGTGTCAGATGGGTAAACAAACCATGGGTACCCCCGCCCATGCCATTCAATACCGTACGGACAACAAATTGTACCGCGTACAAAACGTGCAAGCCCCGTTGGTACAAACGCAATCCCAAGCCGAATACTGCATGGATGAGTACCCGCATGGATGTAACGCGGTCGTTGCCGTCATTTCGTACACGGGTTATGACATGGAAGATGCCATGATCATCAACAAGGGCGCCTTCGAACGTGGCTTTGGCTATGGCAGCGTCTACAAGACGAAGTTCTTTGATTTGGACGAAGAAGAGAAGCGTTTCGCGACGTTGACGCATAAGCCGGCTTTCAAATTCGCGAATATGAAAGTGGCAGGTTTGGAGAACGTCGCTACCGCGGCGGATGCCAATGCTACGAATTTGGGCACGAAAATTGTCGAAGAATTGGATATCGATGGGTTGCCGTTGGTAGGAACCCTGTTGAAAGAAGGCGATCCGATGTTCTGTTTGATTGATACGACGACCGGGGAACATCGTGTGATTACGCATCACGATGCGGAAGCGGCGTATGTGCAAGCGGTGCGCATTGTGGGTCCTACGGCGAGCAGTGGACGCAGTGCGCGTAAACAGTACTGTCGTGAGGTGAACATTACGCTACGTTACCCTCGTCGTCCGATTATTGGTGACAAGTTCTCCTCGCGTCACGGTCAAAAGGGTACTTTGTCCGTCCTGTGGCCTCAAGAAAACATGCCCTTCTCCGAGTATGGCATGTCCCCCGACGTCTTGATCAATCCTCATGCGTTTCCCAGTCGTATGACTATTGGTATGTTGGTGGAATCGATGGCGGGTAAATCCGCCGCCGTGCATGGTGAATTCCAAGATGCGACACCGTTCCAATTCCATGAAGAAAACCGTGTCGTGGATCACATCGGCGACCAGCTCAAGTACGTTTTTCTTAATCCTCTCTCCTTCGTTTCGATCGTGTGTCATGTGCTAAACAAATTCTCTTACTCCTCTTTACAGAGCGTGCGGTTTCAACTATTATGGTTCCGAACCTTTATACAATGGTTTGACGGGTCAAATCATGGAAGCTGAAATCTTCATGGGTTTGGTGTTTTATCAACGTTTGCGTCACATGGTCAGTGATAAATCACAAGTCCGTGCGACGGGTAAAGTGACTGCCTTGACGCGCCAACCCGTCAAGGGTCGTTCGCATCACGGTGGTATTCGTTTGGGTGAAATGGAACGTGACGCGTTGTTGAGTCATGGTGTCTCGTTTTGTTTGCAAGATCGGTTGATGAATTGTTCCGATGCCCATTTGGCGTATGTCTGTGGCCAATGTGGTGGGTTGTTGTCGGTATGTCAACAACCCTTGGTCGGAGAGGTGGGTGACATGACGTTACCCGATGTGGGCGGTGGATTGGGTGGCATGAAAGCACGATATCAACAAGCATGTCGGGTATGCAAGACCGCCGATCATGTACGACCGGTCGTCTTGCCGTATGTCTTCCGCTATTTGTCCAACGAGTTGGCGGCTATGGGCATCAAAATGTCGTTAGAACTCAAGGACCTGTAAAAAGAGTAGTAACCAAGAACAGCATCTTCAAGGTCACACCTCCACATCAGTCACTCCGATCCCCTCCTAACGCACAGAACCCCCCCCCCCTCTACCACCATTTTCACCAAAAACGCTGATCGCTTACCTAAGGTGAGGTCTGAGGGGGGGCTACGTTCCGTACAAAAGCTTTGTACTTAACAACACAGTCTGAACACAACTCATGACGCAAGCAAGGAGGAGGGAAGGGGTCTATTTAGCACAGAAAAACCAAAGTAAACATACGTTCTACATCCATGTCAATCGTTACATGACACTGTCGACCTAACAGGCACCACCAGACACGCAAGTACACATACAACAGCAGTTGTTGTTACGAAAGGGGAGGGGGGCGGGGTTATGCGCCCCCACACCCGCCACACGCCGAAGACGATGAGGGGGGCGAATCGTGCTTTAGTGGTCTTCCGAGGCCTCCAATTGACGCGCCGCGGGGAATTTCACCACGATGGCGGAGATGTTATCCATGGATCCCTTGGCTAATGCCACGGCAATCAACGCACTGGCGGCATTTAATGAGGTTGGCTTCAAGGCATCGTTATCCTCTCCACTCTCCTCATCGTCTTCTTCACTGTTTTCGTTGCTGCTGGTGTCATTGCTATCGTCCTCTGCTGATGCCAAGCGACGCTTTTTACCCATAGGTTGATCCATGTAATCTTGAATGGAGAAGGACTGAGGTTTCTCCAAAAACTGTTGCGTAAAGACCGCCGCTTCATCGTTACTCATCGCATCCCACACACCATCACAGGCAACGACCAACACATAATCGTTTTTGCGGTTACGTTCATGTACCGAGATATCTGGCACCGGAATCACCAACTGTTCATGGAAGGCAAAGTTGGGGTTCAACTTGTACCGGAAATCACCAATGGCACGGCTCATGGCCAATTCACCCACGACACGATTGTCCGCGACGAAGCCACCAGCACGTTCAATACGAGCACATTCGTCAGGGTTTTCAGGTTTATGATCATCCGTCAATGCAATGGATTGATTCTTCGATCCCACGACCGCACGGGAATCACCCACATTGGCACAGACCACATGGGTAGGGGTGATGATACAGCACACGGCCGTACAACCAGAGTCATCAGGCTACATAGACAAAAGAAACAACAACAAGAGCACGGTCAATCCATGAACACATTCGCACACACAGGCAACTTCCAGTAGTATGGAACGATGCAGCAACGTACCATCAGACCGTCTTTCTTCAAGGCGAGCAGTCCCTCATCCAATTCGAGGTAACCTTTCAACATCGCCTCACTGATTTTCGAGACATTTTCTTTACGTGCGCGCACATCCAATTTGATGTACTCTTGCCAAGCTTCCGTCTCTTGAATCTTGGATTTCAGATTCACGGAACAATACTCCGCAGCGAATGTTCCAGAATGTCCATCGAAGATCGCGACAATCAAGTGATCCTTGATGCCTTCGAACTCATCAATGATGTATTGATCTTCCATGTGACCTCTCCATCCTTGCATAGAAGTATGACCGATTTCAATGTCACCAAAGGTTTTGTTTTGACGATGCAACTCTTCGGTCAGAGGCATCGGCAAGAAGATGGAGGGAACCTCCTGAACATAACGGCTGGGTTGCTTTCTCTTATGCCTCATGAAGATTGATGGGCGTTGATGCATAGGCTTCCACATGATATATATTCAATAAACAAGGTGTCTGTGGTTGACAGGGGGGAATAGGTTGTCGCTCACAAGGTTTTCAATGCGTTGTATGATGGTCGTTCCGTCCAACAAATGCCTTCCACTACTCAACGTACACTTTCCACCGTCGCGGATTGAAGAGGTACAGAGATCCACCTTTGGATGACTTGCAACCGAAAAGTATATTGTTGTGCAACCGTGCGCCAGAGAGTACGTCACGTCGCCACCGGGCGTTGTGGTCGCTGTTTCCTCGTTCGGGAGGAGGCGCTGCGCCGTCTCTGCTCTGGTTGGGTGCTGATTCACTGGTAGCTTGCAACGGACGGCAACTTTGGCGCTGGATTTACAATGAAGGCTAAGTTGAACGGCGTTGTTTGGGTCATGATGATGATGACGATCGCTGCTGGGAACTTCTCACTCAGCCTCACAGCAGTCTTCGCATATATCAATGATTGAATGGTCATTTGCAAGAAGAGCCATTGACGACTTTGAGATGCGTATTCACAAGTAATCAATAGACGAGATCGTCGCTGAAAACTCCTCTCCCAGCTCAGTCGAAGGTGCGACGAACGATCGATTAATAATGCTCAATCCTGAACTAAACCATGTGGTCAACACATGTCGCGATATCTCTTTCAACTTGGACACAATCGTGGACATGTCCAAAGGCTGTGATCAGCTCGTGTATTTGACTGAATGCATTGAGCATGGTAAGGTAGTGATAAAAATCCCCAAAGAAGAGAAGGACAAGGTAGAAAAGCAGCTCATCATGTCATTGAAAGCAAGTCTTCATGGAGTGAACTCGAGCTCTGTTGTTCATCACACGAACGACTTTTTAGTGGAGACATACATCCCCGGAGAGTCCATCACGCTTGAGAAGCACGGCGATTCTATGTCTGTATGGTATAAACTGGGCCAGCAAATGAAGTTGTTACATTCCATTCCTGGCGCTTCTGGATACAGTAATCGTGTCCTCGGTGAGACGTGTGAGAAATTTCCAATCTTCAGCACATACAGCGAGAAGATGGGTGGTGATGGTGGATTAGTTTGGGATGATATGCATAGGAAAACGGACATCGACCAGTATTTGAAGCTTATGCTAGCAAAGACTACTTCTCGTGAATGTCACCAACCACCAGTATTTCTTCATTACGATATTGCCTTCGACAACATCATTGTGGATTCTCGAGGAGACGACACAACGGTCTCTTTGATCGACTTTGCGGATGCTGGCATGGGCGACCCCATGGAGGATTTTGCATTTCTATGTTGCTTTCTCTACGATACTCCGCAGTTTGAGCACTTAATGGCTGGCTACGGTGGCCTAACCCTGGAAGATCGTATGTGGATTGAGTTTTATTGTGTGGTGTGGTTGACGTGGGCGCTGAGTGGTGAAGACAAACCAGAACGACGTGCACGTCAGTTGAGTGTGGTGGATGCTATTGTCAACAAGAGCTTGCTTGATGCAAGTGCGTAGCTTGGGTTCTGGCATCCCCTGCTGGTTCTCCACATTTGAACTATGCAAAGCGGTTAGCATGTAGTTGTAAATCGGATTCGGTTCTCCAATCTTGACATCGAACATTTCCAACGCCATTTTCTGTAGAAGTTGTGAATCATGACGAGTTCAAAGTATATCTATATCTTTCCACATAGAGCCACTTTGCTCATTTCTTGCATAAAGTGGTGAAGATGGAGAACCAGGTGCATTTGAGGTGTCGATGCAACCCACTCGGCCAGGTTCGAAGGGGTATCTGGGATGCCCTACAAAGTGGGAACTTCTAGGTTGATGAGGAACCGTTGAGATTTTTGGCGCCTCGGTCGTCGACATAAAAACTATGCGCGCTAAAGTATGTTTTCTCATTGATTTCGCACATTCAAGCATCAGTCAAGTCCTTTCTAGACGTGAATATATTTTTGAAGTGTGGTAACACCGAGGAAAGGTGGCGTAGAGCTGTAGACGCAGTTGTTGAAAGCGGTATTCGTGCGCCAACATTTTCCGATCGGTAGTTGAAGCCGTTTATCTCAAATAGTAAGATGTCGATGAACATTCTGAGAGTTCAAGATAATCCCCCCAAGGAGTGGCAAAAGTATGATCTTTGTCTGATATTGCCTACCGAGGACGACACTTGCAAGGTCCGTGCCGACGCATTGGTGGTCATTCGCACGATGGCTAAAATATTGGGGCGGAAGTATGTCTATGTGTATTATTCCGATGATGGCATGCGAGTATATGTTCTTATTCGTGCGGGGCTAAAATTGTTGCGCGCAAAAGCTCATTCTGAGAAGTGGAAACTCTTGCTCGATGAACGCGCCTGCCAACATGCCGCCTCCGAAGGGTCGGAGGGGGAATTCATCAACGCCTTCACCGTTCCTCACAATCCACAAGTATCCTCTATTCGACCCTTCGAGCATTTATATGCTGAATACAACGCGGAAGAGGAATTGGAGCATCTGTACAAGTGTTCCCGGCACTCGCGACATCCCTTTCACAAGGCCCTACGTATCCAAATGCTCTTCGATTTTTTCGAGAAAAACGCTACAACCGATCAATCTTTATCCCTTGAAAAGCTACGCGATGCGGGGACGATTACAGAAATGTTTGGTGTCCATTTCTTACGTGAAAGAGATGAAATCAGCCGCCACATGTTGGGCTGGCGACCGCAGCATATCCCCGAGGAACTTCTGCAGCACTATTTTGGGGAGGAAATCACCATGTATTTCTCCTTTCTCGGTAAGCCCCGTTCGCAGCAGAGAATGCTGATACTTTCGTTCTCATCGTTGTCGTCTCTGGGATGTGCTGCTGCTGTGTAGAGCATATTTTCAATTGGCAACTTGTCCCCGCCATTGTGGGTGTTGCTTTCCAAGCGGCAGCGATCACCTTCGATGATTATTCACGTTCGGAAATCCCGGCATTCGCATTCTTCTTGATATTCTGGAACATTACTGCCGTACAAACATGGCGTAGAAAACAGACGATCTTGGGTTTGAAGTGGAATACTCTCGGCAGTGACCTGAGCACCCGATTACGTGATCACATTCGTTTCCAGTTCCATGGTAGTCGTATCCAATCACCTATCGATGGCAAGGAGACCTTATTTTTTCCTTCGTCGTTACGATGGCAGTATTATACGGTCTCATTCTTAGTCTTTGCCTTCGCACTGACGCTGAGTCTAGGTGGCTGTGGTGCGATTTACTACTATGCGCGTCCGCGTATCTCACGTACACTGATCGATCCCTACGAACAATGGGTGATCTCTGGTGGAACCACCTTGCAAATCATGGTATCCAACTTCATTTACTATTATCTCGCGTTGGCGACGACGAATTGGGAGAATCATCGATTGGAAAAGGACTTCATCACGTCGCTGTCAGGTACGTTTTCCTCTCATCTCCTCCGTATCTTCCCCTACGATGTGGGTTCGCTAACGTGATGTCCACTTGATTGTTGTTCTTGCTGTCTCAATAGTGAAACTGGCGACGTTCCAGATCGTGAATACCTTGGCCAGTAGTTTTTATTTGGCCTTTGCCGCTCGATTTGTGCCCTCGCGTCAGCAGCATACGAATTCATTGGGTGACTGTGGCGCGGACAACTGCATGTTTCCGTTGGCCGTCAATGTCATTACGATCGCCGCCGTGCGTGTACTGTTGCACGTGTTGATGAAGTTCTTCTTGCCGTATCTCCGCTATTGGATCATGTTCTCGTGCTTTGGTGCGTATCAAGACCGCACGTTGAGTCGTCAAGAAGCACAAGACCGTGGCGGTGCCGGTGATATGACCGTGGTCACGATCACGGGCAACGAAGAGGCACCGGAGATGGAGACCATTTACCACTATGACGAAGATGGCGATGTCGAATCGACCGGGGGCGATACCGTTCTCGGACGCGGAAGCGTGGGCGGTGACAAGTTCGCGGGGGTGTCACCGTTGCGGTCGAAAGACGCGGCGTATCAAACGAAACCCACCAAACTTGATACCACTGGTGGCGGCGGAGGTCGTACACGTCCTGCCGAAACGACCAGTCAGTCGTCTCCTCGTGGACGGCGTCAAGAACGGCGTCAACGGACGTTGTCTTCATCGTCATCGCGTGGCGAGACTGGCGCACGAAAGTCACCGTCGTCACCAGGTCGTCAACCGCAGCCACCACAGCAACCGCAAACAGCACCAGAGTCTCGTCCTCGTCCTCGGGCACACAGTGATTCCGAAACGAAAGATGACGAAGACAATGAGAGCGAGCACGACGATTGGGATGACTTCGACGAAGACGATGACTTGGTCACGGAGGATCAACACGCAGACGACGACGAGGCGCCGCGTGGTCGAGGTCGTTCCACTCGTCGAAGCGTCAACCCGGACATGGCACGTACGATGAGCACGTACATGCAACAACGACAACGACAAGAAATGCAAGAACTTGCCGCGGCCGCCAATACCGCGGGGAATCGCAGTTCTCGATCGTTGGTACGACCCAACGACGATGGGGGAGGCGACGATGACAGTGACGATGCGAATGAAATCGCGATTGATCCATTCAAATCGTTCGTGTATCACAACTACGATCATGTGCGTGAGCATGTGACGTCGTACAATACACTGTTGGGTCTCTTGGTCCTCTCGTGGACCTTTGGTGCCGCGTTACCAGCCATTTTTGCCTTGGTGTTCGTGTGGTTGGCGGTAGAAACACGTGGACAAGCTTGGCTTCTCTTGTATTTGTATCCTCGTCCCGTACCTCGAGCCGCCGAAAACATAGAGCCTTGGCTGGATATCTTCGATTCGGCGATAACGGTGGGCATTCTGACGAACGCCGGTCTGATTGTCTTTACGATGCGAGAGTTCAGTAAGTGGTCGTTGGGTCATCAGTGCGCCTTGTGGATCGGTATCGTCTTAGCGTTGTTGGGGTATCGTGCCATCTTACGCCGATACTGTGCAGCGTTGCCAGAAGAAGTTATCGTTCAGAAGCAACGAAATGAGTTTATCGAACACAAGCTGGTCAAACGACATCCCGACGTGGAGGACTCCTTGCCGTTGGACATGTTGTAAGCGGTAGTGGTTCCGACAGACGGGATTGCGGGTGTAGGAAGTGGACCTCCCTCCTCTCCACCCGCGCTTCAGTGCTTTCAAGTGGTCTTCTGGGTACTGAAGAGCTCCATGATGTAGGGGCATTGGTGAGCACAGACTGGCAGCTAGTTGACCGCCGTGCTCTGTTCGTTTCTCATTTGATTGTGGTTGTCGTTTCGTTTTGTTTCTATTCGATGATGTGTGTTGTTTTGAACGTAATTAACTACAGTAGCGTATTCTGTTGGAGTTCGACCTGTTCGTTGATATTATTCGACATACATACCATGAGTTCAAAGAACGTTATCAACACAAAGAAACATCACTCACGTACCAACCATCTGTATGCACCCACAATGTTAAGCAATTGATTTAATGAGTATGTACTGTACTGTGCATTGAATGGAACGTTCAAATATCCCAACGGTTGTCATGGGCGACCGTGACACACTGTCGTGCCACCTGCACCATCAACGTTTGGGAGGGTCTACGTCTTTGGGTCCGATTCAAATCCGCGAAATACCCAGTCTCTGGTGGGAAGTACGTATTGTAGGTGAGGAACGTTGGTCAAACGACGCGCTGCGCCGCGATCTTTTCGCAGGTGGCCCCCTCACTTGAAACAAAAACGGTGACTTCGCTATTGTGTGCTTGGCTATTTTTGCGGCCCGCATAAGAACGGTTGGCTTATTATTATTACCTTCATATAATAATTTTTTGTGTGCCATATCCTTTCTCTTCTTCCTTGGATTGGTATCCACACTCGTTGTCAGCCTAAATCAAACATCGGACGAATTATCACCACGATGGCTGACTCTACCAATTCCGTTGAAAAGGCTCTCCACGAGGCTTCATCGGCTGAAGCTATTGCGAAGGAAGGAAGCGTTTCTTTAGCAGAAGCTATGACGAGTGTTGAAAACGGAATGAAGGAACTCGTTCAACACTTGGAGAATCAATTCGGTGACAACGAGGCCGATCTATCTACAGCTGAGCCGTCCGGATCTCAAACGGAAAACCCGTTAGACAAAACTGTCTCAGAGAATTCATCGGCGGATGAACAAAACAGCGAAGACAACGCCGGTTTCGGCGACGAAGATGCCGACGATGTCGCCGAAGACACTCCCTCACCACAAGAAGTCTTCTCGGCCAAACTATTCAACCTCATCGCATCCCTGCAACAAGGAAATGAAGAAAAAGTTGACGACTGGGAGAATGACGACGATGCAGGCTACTTAACGATCACCTTATCGGAAACCGAGTTCTTTGATTTCGAAGAGGTAGCCTTCCGCTTTTTTTGAATTTCTCTTTCCCTTTGCCGCAGCACTCACTCACACTCGTTCTCTCGTTCGTGTTCTTGTCCATGTCCTGTCCTTACAGCGGAGCGCGGTGAAGCTTTTCATGGAAAAGGCAAAGAAGAAAGAAGCCGCCGAAGCGGCAGCGTTGCGGGCAGCGGAAGATGCGACCGCGGCCAGCAGTGAAATCGACACGTTGGACGTCATCGCCGACGATGTCCCATCGCTACCCTCCGGATCTGGTGCGGTATCGAATGCGCCTTTCTCCTCTTCGACGGCAGCCGAGAAGTCCTCGTCAACGTACGTGCCTATCCACAAAGACCCCTTCGCTGTGTACGATACGACCGCCATCAGCGTTGCCAATCGTCGCAATTCGATTACGGAACGTCGTCGATCGGAAATCATGGGCCAACATCGCTACCAAGGTGCGGATGGTGTCCATTGTTTCTTCAATTTGAAAGTCATCTTCGAGCCGTACAAGACGGGCTTTGAAGAGTCCAAGGACTTGAAACATCCACCGGGCACGATCATCGCTGGTCGATACGAGGTACAAGATGTCCTTGGCTCGGCGGCGTTTTCTACCGCCTTGCAATGTCAAGATCATGCGGCGGAAGAAGATGAAGCTCAATTGGTGTGTTTGAAGGTGATCAAGAACAACAAGGACTTCTTCGACCAATCGCTCGACGAAATCAAGTTGTTGCAGTACATCAACTCGCGTGGCGATCCCGACGAACATCATGTCTTGCGGTTGATTGATTTCTTTTACTGCAAGGAGCATTTGTTCATCGTGTCGGAATTGTTGAAGGAGAACCTGTACGAGTTCGGTCGCTTCATCCGCGACAACAACATGGAAGTCTACTACACGTTGCCACGTTTGAAGCGTATTACGAAACAAGTGTTGGAAGCCTTGGCCTTCATTCACTCGTTGCGTTTGATTCATTGTGATGTCAAGCCCGAGAATATTGTGATTCGTTCGTTTTCACGTTGTGAAGTGAAGTTGATTGATTTCGGCTCGTCGTGTTTCACGTCGGATCATTTGACGACGTATATTCAGTCCCGCTCGTATCGGTAAGTCACCTCCTATGTCAGGCTGCCTATCGATTGCTCTCTCACACGCTCTCACACGCTCTCACTCGCTCTTTCGGTTCCGTCTACAGAGCCCCGGAGGTGATCATTGGACATCCCTATGACGCCCGTATTGACATTTGGTCGGTGGGTGCCGTCGTGGCGGAGTTGTTCACCGGCTACGTCTTGTTTCAAAACGATTCCGTCCAGACGATGTTGTCGCGTATCACGGGCATCATGGGCGATTTCCCTGAGCACGTCATTCAAGAAGGACGCGACGCCAGCAAGTACTTCACGGCGTCCAACATCGTGTACGAGCGGGATGACAATGGGCAGTATCATTTGGTGTTCCCCAAACGCACGACGTTGGAATCCCGTTTGCATTGTCCACGACCGGACGCGTGCTCCAAGGATGAGGCGTTGTTCGTCGATTTCGTCAGCTCTACGTTGTGCTTAGATCCTCGAAAACGTCCCACGGCCTACGAGGCCTTGCAACATCCTTGGTTGGCCGATGCTGACACGGTGGAATTCGAGGCGTACATCATCGGGCAGCCGGCGGCGGCGGCGCCTCCTTCCGAACCGATCGACTTACCTGCGGGCATCGTACCTACACCGGGCGCAAGTTTGTACTATCCTCCTCCGTACGATGACGAGGAGGACGATGACGTGGACATCGACGTGGATGCAGAAGACGACGACGTGGAAGACGAGGACGAGGACGATGGACCCCGCGCCATGTACAGCGAATCGGTGTACATCGGGACGGACGAAGACGACGACGATGGCACGGATCCCGCGCATATGGCCGCCTTGGCGGCCCGATTAGCAGCCTACGACCTGCAAGACGTGGAGGAAGAAATCGAGATCCTTGCCGCGTCAGCCGATGGTCAACGCTTGCGGCAAGAGTTGGAAGACGCCGATGCCCTGGTCGCTGCCGCCGCTGCCGAAGAAGAAGAAGCAGGAGAAGCGGCGTCTCCCTCGGAATCTAGCTGAGCGGGAGAAACGTCCTATGAGCCAGCCGCTGTCGTTTGTTGTTCCCTCGTGACTCGCATGTCGTTTCCGTCTCTTCTTCAATCCCTTCCTCCCCCCTGCCCCACGCTGTTCTTTCTCCCTCCCTCTCTCTGCCTTTCGCTGTCTTCTTTTCTCCATACCCCTCTGTGCCTTCTCCCTCCCCCTCTCTCTCTCTCTCTCCCCTCGTCTCGCTTTGCCACCGCTTAGTGTACCGGTACGGTGGTGTCATTTCCCCCCTTTCCCCTTCTCCCATCGCCACGTCATCGGATGGGGGTTGTCTTGTGCGGCCTATTTTTCTTTTGCTTTTTTGTTGTTGGTTTGTAAGAGCATTCGCTGACGAATCCTTTTTCTAATTACTTCTTCAACCACTTTCTAGCATTGGCTTGTTGTGTCGGTGTTCCTCTTGGAGTGAGAGCGTGTCACTATCGTTGCTATCGTTGTTGTCGTCGTGGTCGTGGTCGTCGACACTCACCACTGTCGTGTCAGCGGGACTGTTCCGCGGGGCGGGACTGAAACGGCCCCGGTACAGCACTGCTGCCACTCGTGTACGGTGGCCAACGAACGACACAAGGTGACGAGGTCGTCAACATGAAGCCAACGATACACCGCGTGCACCACTCTAAAAAAGAACCAGCAATGCCAAGGTGGTGTGATACAAGCAACTAGAAAAAGGATTCGCCAGCGAATACTCTTGCTGGCGATGTATACGGTGTAGATCAGCTGGTATAAATGTACAGCGTATGGATCTGAAGAGGTTACCAGCCGTAGGAGATGTACCCTACGTAGTAGTCCTGACAATAAAACACAGAACGAGGAGAGTGGGGTAGACCGGTGTATTTAATGTTGGACAACGAATGAGCGATGGCAATAGGGTGGTGCGCTTGTAGAGTACAGACTACCCGAGAGGAGAGGTGAAAGGATTCGGGCGAAGAGTGACTAGGGGGAGTTGTTGGTCGAGTCAACGAACGAACGGTACGAGGACGCGTCTCGCGATATCCGTCGACTGCGAGACGTCGGGAACAAGCGTATGAGAGGCGGACGGGTATGGGTGAGGTGGCAAGGGGAGAAGGCGAGATACGACGGTGACTGCTGCAGGAGACACTGCAGCTGAGCGACGACGAATCAAGAACAAACGCAAACAGTCGAGGTGAAAGCAATGAACAACACATAAACAAGAAATATATATAGACCGCAAAAACGCCTTCGTCTGGACCAAGCAGTTGTGCTACCCGTCTGGCATCCGTCGCTGCAGAGGCAACGGGGGCGACGAGAAGTGACGGACACAACACGCATGGCCCGACAGTTGTATGTAATGATCAGCGTTTGGGGGGACACAGAAGCAACAAAGAGGAGGAGGGGCAACAGATGGCACGCGCTGTTACACAGCCGGTGGGAGAAGGGTAGAATGCGCAGGGCATTGGGATGGGGCTGCGGGTAGACGCATCGAACGGTGGAGGAGAGAGGAGAGGAGAGAGGAAGGCAACAATAGCCAAGCAGGTGAAAGAAAGGTGACAGACTACCAAACTGATCAATATCCGATAACAGATCACTTCGTTGTATGGAGTTCCGGTCGCCGTCGACAGACACTTCAGCAACCAATTACGACTGGGGAAGCGGTGTCTACGGTGAGATACGGTAGGCGATGAAACGAAATATGCGACCATGTACATAGGCGAAAGCAAAGAACAATTGCGGAGAGGGCGACATAGATAGACAGGAATCACATTTGTGGAGGGCGTGACGCTTTGATACCAATCAGCGAGAGAACGATAGCGGCAGGAGAGGCGGAGGGTACAGACGCAGCGAGATATGCCAGCACACTTGTGTGTGCGTCCAATAAACGGTCGAAGGGCTCCGCTAACAAACCATCACCAACACCGTCGGGTGCTGATGCACACCGCGGCAGGATTGCGCTGACGATTAGCAATGACAATAGATTCAACACGAAACAAACTGACACACAAATCGACCGAAGGGCAAGAGCAGCGATGGGGGGGGGGGATTGGGTAGGGGTAGAAGTAAGTGACGAAATACTGTAGAGGAGTATGAGGAAGCAGCAGCGTTTGGTATTGCACGTGAAGACGCAGGAGAAGAAGCGGTGATCGTAGAAGTACACGTAAGAAGAAGAAAGAAACGAACACGTTTTGGAAGTACCGTACATACTTAACAGACGTTTATTGGTGGTGCGTTGCGAGGTAAAAAGAATCCATCTTTCTGAAGCGAAGGAATAGTGGTTAGAGACGACAAACACGCACGGAATCGCGTACACAGAGTACGCAGTGAAATATTCGGGGGTTGAAAAGAGACGAGGGGAAAAAGTACAGAGAGAAAGAAACATGGAGGGGGTGGGAACAAAGAGACGAATCACAACAAGTGGAACGAATGGCGACCGCACCGGACAACGTCCGAGCACCGACGATGAAATCAATGGCCCACAGGCACACAAAGGGGTGCGCAAGCGAAAGGCGCAGCATGCAGCACTAACATGTAGACGTACTTGTGAAAGAGACTGCCAGTTATCGCCGCTGTCAACCCGCAAGTACCGCAACGCCGCCAGACATCTTCCAAGGCTTGCAACAGATACCTCGGATAGATATATCACGGTCGGGTGTTTCACAGTGCAGGAGGGGACGCAATGAAAAGGAATAAACAAGGAGACCAAACAAATACACAAAAAGGCACCGTCATGCATAATCATATACCACGAGAAGTGCCGCTTGACGCAATCGACTTCTCTTTTTTCTCTTTGTTTTTTGGGGTTTTTTCTTTTGCGCTCATTCGTCACACTGACAACATGAGCGAATACAAGGGCATCTGTCGCAAACCAGTGCGACGCTAGTTCAACAGTACAGGACAGCAGAAGAGCACGATAGCGACAACGCCGAACACCGAACGACTTCCAAAATCAACAAAAGCAATCAGAGTGAGAACGAGGACTGGTGAGAGCGAAGGGAACAATGACAACATGACACACGAGATGAAATGAAAGAGCATAACTGATCAAACCACCGAGGACGCGCTGGGTGCGACGCTTGTGAGAACACATCACTTGCCTCCTTCGACACAAAACTGCCGAACGGATCACACCGCTGAGCATCCAGTCAAACAAGCGGCATAAATGATGCCTCGTCAAGTCGTCGATCGACAATACTCCCATGCACAGGGGCAAAAGCAGGAGAAGAGTTCAATCGAGACTCTCCGCACGTGAATCAGGATGAAACGAATCAGCGACGTTCAGAACAAATTGGCGACCATGTGTCCATATTGGTGTGTGTGGGTATATGCAAGAAGCAAGAGAAGCAGCAGACGACGAGGAGAAGGTCGAAAGAGGCGAAAAAATCATTGTGCCAACGAGGAACGTGGAACGAGAAACCAAGTTCAACGAATTGAGAACGAACCAAGCGCAGATGCGTAGACTTAGAGGACCCCGTTGGTCCTTCGAAGTCTACGCACATGAATAGAGACTGAGTGTCCAAACAAGGGGAAGGGGGGGGGCAGACCATCATTGCGAGAAGGAAACGAATCAAAAGCTTTTCATGATTGGTGTATATTGCACAGAAACACATACCAGATGACAGGCGGTGGCGGCTCTCGCCCCCCATGTATGTACAACATGGAGACCGAAGTACTCGTCGCACACATCCATGCCATCGATGTACAGAAAAGAGCCAAGGAAACAGCAACACAAACTTGACGCAAGCGATAGATTAAACCATCTCGACATCAGACACAAACACGCCACATTACCAGCAAAAATAAAAAAATAAACGAGTGAAAACAGCTTTGAAGTTGTTGTCTATCCGAATGAGTTTCGGGAATCTACGCTACAAGGGGAGAAGACTGTGCACGGTCGGCGCCTGTGGTATCCCCACAAACTTCGAAATGAATTTATGGAGGAAACATTGGGGGCATAATGCTGCCTTTACGCATCAGCGGAAACACACTGATGCGATAGAGGACAGAGCAATGACACGACAACAGCCAGCTGGGGGGGGGGGGCAGTCAAATCAAAGAAAAAACAACCAACGACGTGAGAGAGATCGCAGTGGTAATATGGTGGAGGGGGATATAAATAATATATATATTGCACGAAAATGATGTGTTGAGAGCGACATATGTGTGGGGTGTATATAAACGAGCGACTGCAGAAGTGCGCCTTCTAGCAAGCGAACAAGAAGAACAAGAGAAAAGAGGGAACAGAGGAAAAGGAAGAAGAAGCGGTGTGAGGGCACAGAATCAATCGAGAAGTGAAGGGGAAGGTGGAAGGAGAAGATGCATCATGTGACGCGGCAGAAAGAGAAGGACAAAGAGCAAAAGACCAAGGGCACAGACAATAGGCAGAACAGGGGAAGAGAAGAGCCGAGCGATTTGCGTATGTGATTTGAGGAGACGGAGGTCATGGCGAGGGACGAGGGACGAAGGGGTGTGGGGGAGTAGAAGTGGCGACGATGATGACGACATGCATAACGGGTGGGGGTTGATCTCACAAACAGATTAGGGTTGTTTTGATTTGCGGAAAGGTGAACACAACGGGACGAAGTAGTGAGGAATGCACACGACTTACAACAACAAGGAAGCGTGGGAAGGAGGGTGGGGAGAGGTTGACAAGATATACAGAAGCTACGGTCAAGTAAATGAAGAACAAAGAGCGACAAACTAGCGTCAATCACATGCTTCGTAAGAAAGCGTGACACACACGGTAGTTTGATAGCCAAAACAGTAGGCGCGGTGAAGAAGATGAGATTTTCTTTGTGCCTCTGTCGACGTACTTGATAGCGACGCAATCTCAGGTGGAAGATGGCCGCTGAAGTCAAGATACTGGCTTTCATCGCGTGTCCATGTACGGAAGGAGGGACGAGGACGAAGAAAAAGGAGGCCGAGCGAAAGGAAAGGAACAGCTGCGAACCACCAAGGAAATGAAGAACGAATCAAACGCTTTAGCGGGGGAAGGCGAATATGAGAGGACGTAGAAGATCAGATACAGGGGAAGACAGAGGAGCAGTGACAGGTTGAGCAGGGGGTGAGGGAGAGAAAAACGAATCAGGCTGGGGCGTGGTGTAGCCAAAGCAAAGGAATCGCGTTCATCAGTAACGAACATAAACAACAGGTCACCACAACAGAGATAGCAACAACAACAATGCGCAATAGGAAGCCCCACAAACACCAGGAAACACACAGACCATCACACAGAAAAAGAAACGACCAAACAAACGACAGCAGTAGCAACGTGATGATGATGAAACGAAACGTCTAACGCAGGGAGAATGGCGAGAGGTGGAGGAAGAGGAGGAGGAGGATGGACGACGATGATTCTCTTTCTTTCTCCTTCGTGTGGGGTGGGATATATAACTGTGATTGATTTGCCCCTCTCTTTTTTGTGTGGTTTTCTTTTCTTTTCTTTTCGTAGAATGGGAAGGCGTCAAAAATCGACCGAAACATGGGGCCATCGACACCGGTGGACGATGAACCACCTCTTTGACATCAACATTGAGAATAGAGGGGAACAATAAACGAACCGCAGAAACAAAAACCAAATGGCGACACAACATAACTCGCGCCCTACGACGATGGGGGGTGGGTGGGAAGGTAGGGGTGCGAGTCAGTCTATTTCTATTGACGTCGCGGCGGGGGATGCAGGGAGAAAGAAAACAGCAACAACAACAATACCCGAGACTGTGTAGGGGGGATGACATGATTTTGCGCGACAAAAGCAAACGACGACGAAAAACAACTCATGAAAGCAAATTCGTCTCACGACCAAACACCGAACGGCGACAAGTTGGGCGTGGTCGATGAGTGTGTATACAACGACATAGCGAGAGGAGAAAACAAAGAGACGAAAGGACCGTTTACCCAGGACACGGCGGTGACTCGTATGTGTGTGGCGTAAACATGCTCTAAGGTCCCGTCTGAGTACGAAGAGAGCTTTGGATGCCTTGTAAACGAGGTGTTAGAACAATGACGACAACATTCCACGATGTCCGTTGTTGTGGCCACTGCTGCTGCTGTGGTCCAACGAAGAAGCGTGGTGATGCTGATGGTGATGCAAACTCAACGGTTCATGGCCAGACAACGACGATGATCCGACTACCGAAGGAGAGGAAGACAACGAGGGTGTGGTGGCTTGGGAATGCGCTGGATGATGTCGATGGAACGGAGGACGATCAAACAGGGAGAATTCGAAGAGAGAATGATGATTGTGATGAGGGTGCTGGCTCTGGTGGTGGCTTTGGTGATGATTCTTCTGCAAGACATGGTCCTCCTCGTGCGAATGGTCACGATGGGACAAGACACCAAAGAACGAGGATTTCTCGTGATGAGACGACACGTCCGCCGCCGTAGGCGTAGGCAGACGACTGCTGTGGTTGCTGCTCTCGGAGGCGGTGGTGGGATGGTGCGACGAACGAAGAGACGAGAAATGGAACACATGGTCCAACAAACCCAATCCAGTATGATGTTGTTGGTGTTGCTGATGCTGCTGCTGCGAGTGCTGCTGCTGCTGCGAGTGCTGCTGCGACGACTGGGCGAGATGCGGATGATGTTGATGCTGCGAAGTCGACGGCGACGATGAGAACGAGGACGACATCTCCGACAGTTCGGACGTCAACGACTTCATAGAGAACATCGAATGGTTCGATTTGGCAGAAGACGCATGAGAATCAAAACCGTGACTGGGGAAGTCACCGAAGAACGACGTCGACGATGACGAAGCGCCAATCGTCGTCGCCGGGGTCGAAGGAGCATCAAAGGAAAACGAGTCAAACAATCCAATGGACGACACCGAAGAGAATAAGTTCGATGACGACGATGTGGAAGAAGCTGTTGCCGAAGGTGGGAACGAGACCTCTTTGGCACTCACTGACGGCGAAGGCAGTGCCAGATCAAACGACGAGGAAGAACCCGACAAAAGCGACGGAGACGTCGACAATTGCCCTTGGTTACCATTGACAGAACCATGCATAGACGTCGCAGACACAATACGGGGAGGGCGTGACGAAGAATGGAAGTCTTGTTGAGGGCGAACATGCACTTGAGCGAGCTGCTGTTGCTGGTGCTGCTGTTGCTGCTGATGGTACTGCGATGGATGATGCTGAAGATGCTGATGCTGCTGTTGTCTGGCGGCAAAGCTGGATTCCAATAGAAAACGCGAATCGTTGTTGTCTTTTTCAACGGTTCGTGTGGGGATACGCATCGTTGGCGCGACGGCAGGCGCCACGCGGTAGTTCGCGTTGATCGGAGCATGCTGTTGTATCCGAGGGCGAGGAGTCTTCATATCCTCTACGACGGGTTGAACGGGGAAAGAGGCAGCATTCTGTGCAGTACGCTGCATTTCCAACAGCTGCTTTTCCAGGTTGTGGCTGATGGAGCACTTGTAGCACACGTTGTCCAACGTGGCATCATTCAACCCCGCGACGGCAGCCAAGGCACTGGTAATGCCTTCTTTATCACTGGAAAAATGGACGAAACCATAGCCACATTGGCGATTGATGTTCTAACAAGCGGGAGACGAGGAGAAAAGAACGTCAGAAAGGCCAGCGTATCGGTGGGACTGTTGGGAGAGTGTCTCTTACCTCATCAATGTACGACTTCTTGATGGCGCAGTCCAACACCGTTCCGTACTTCTCAAACAACTTACGAAGTGAGTCTTCGTTGATTAAGTTCGTCAATTGGTACGAAATGTAGGAAATATGAACCGAAGACGAGTTCGCTTTGTCCTTGTGGGAGGAGTTTTTGGTCTCTTTCTTGGTCTTGTGCGAGGCCCATCCAACTCTGATTAAAGTACCAGGGAAATAGAATGAGAGGTAAACCAATGAGGAAGTTACTTCTGAAGAGGAGTAGGTCACTTACTTCAAATGACGTCCACCAAGCTGCAGGCCTTCACTCGCGACAAGGGCCTTCTCGGCACTGATGGGATCCACGAATTTGACAAATCCGTAAGATAGATTGCGAAAGTTCTCTTCGCTTCTCATAATTTTGATTTCAGCGATCTCTCCATGCTGTCCGAAGAGGCCATAAATATCATTTTCAACACAATGTGCGGGCAAATCGCCGAGGAATAACGTTGTCCGAGGTTGTGACATACTTTTCACCAAATTTTCTGAAGTTTTGCACTATTCAGGTCCACTGATGGGTTTTCCAACTATCAGACTTCCCAAGTGTCAATGAACTGTCTTATTTTTTGTGCTTTTTACCACCGATTGGCCATTCATAACGACGCCACAAAGTTCAAGCCTTCGTCAGCAAAATATCCGTAGCGGACGGATGATTCGAAGGTCAATCGACTATGGATGCCGTCTCGCAAATGAGACCTCTGAAGAAATTTCCCCACGCTGCACACAGTGCAGACGTTTCAGGTTTGGCCTTCTTGGCACCACACCCTCTGCTGAGGGTGTGTGTGGGTAGGCGGGAGTGTGACCCAGAGAGCAGCAGACCCCTAGGACGGGGGTGGTGCTAAGATAAGGAAAGGTCTATGGTCTTCAAAAAAATCTTAAGTTGGGGGAACCTCGTCGTGTACAAGGGAACGTCCCCACAGCACGAGTAAAAGCGCCTTAAATGTAGTAGGACGCACTGCGCCTGCACCTACGCGGTGCTGGCTGGAGATGCTCTTCTCGTCTCTCCCTATTTCTTTTTATCGTGGAGGACCCCGCCGCGGAACAATCCTCTCGAACAATATCCGAGACCACCCACAGTGGCTGTGAGGAGGGCGCGGCGGCGAATAGCAGCAGCATTGAGTTCCCCTGCCAAACCTCCAATGGACGATGACGAGGACGATCTTGTTCCCCACGGCTCTGTGGACACAAGCACGCAGTGGACGGTCGCCTGTAGACGATGGCGGTTCACTGCTTGTTTTGCAACAAGAAAGGAACTTCAGAGATGAGTCGGGTTGAATTGCGATTTGCTCGCCATAGTTAGTCTGTTCCTTGTTGGTAGTGGCGTCATCATCACGACAAACAATTACTCTTGCAACCTTCCAATACACCACTGCAATATACTACAAAGCTAAACTGCCAATAAACAAAACAGAATTGAAACGCTCACCCCCTGAACCAAGTTAAACTAGCGGAATTGAACGAAGCTGCTCCTTTAAACATATAAGACATGTTCGTCACTTTGCTCACATTCCAACTGTTCAGCGGCTGGTTAAACGACGATGCTCCTTCATACATACGAGACATATCCGTGACATTGCTCACATTCCAACTGTCCAGCGGCTGGTTGAACAACAATGCTCCATCGAACATACCAGACATGTCCGTGACGTTGCTCATATTCCAACTGTTCAGCGGCTGGTTAAACGACGATGCTCCACGAAACAAATAAGACATGTTCGTGGCGTTGCTCACATCCCAACTGTCTAGCGGCTGGTTGAACGACGATGCTCCATAAAACATATAAAAGATGTTCGTGACGTTGCTCACATTCCAACTGTTCAGCGGCTGGTTGAATGACGATGCTCCACGAAACCCACTGGACATGTCCGTGACGTTGCTCACATTCCAACTGTCCAGCGGCTGGTTAAACGACGATGCTCCATAAAACATATAAGACATGGTCGAGACGTTGCTCACATTCCAACTGTTCAGCGGCTGGTTGAATGACGACGACCCTTGAAACATACAAAACATGTTCCAGACGCTGCTCACATTCCAACTGTTCAGCGGCTGGTTGAACGACGATGCTCCATAAAACACATAAGACATGTTCGTGACGTTGCTCACATTCCAACTGTCTAGCGTCTGGTTGAACGACGATGCTCCATAAAACATATAAGAAATGTCCGTGACGTTGCTCACATCCCACCTGCTGATATCAGCGTTGAATGTTGGTCGGTCCTTGAATAGTTTAGAGGTGTCGGTGACGCCGATTAGGTTCCATTGTCCAATCGGTCCGTGATTGGATTCGGCTCTTTGTTGATCAGAAAACCACAGGTTTACAGCCGAGCGAAGAGAGTCATTCGTGAATGTCGACCTGCTGGTATCTGGGGAAGTCTCTCTCACACTCATCAGGGGCGCAGCATTGGATTGTACTGAAGAAACGATGTCCAGGCGGACGCTCGCTGCATCAGTGAATGGCGCCTTCGGCGTGTCGTTGGAAATCTCTTCCACACTGGCCACGAGCACAGCATTGGACTGCACTGTTCGAACAATGTCTGGACCGCTGCTCGTTGCTTCGCCCTCGCTTTCTCCGAGCGCAATGCTGTCGACGACAGTGGCAGGCGGCTGTATCTTGGCCATGACGTCATCGGGAACGCCATTCAAGTGACACGTCTTCAACAATCGTAGTACCCGCTGCAGTCGAGGTTGGCGTAGCAGAGTGCTGTTGCCTTCGAGTTCCTGCAAAATGGCCAACTGGTGGATCTCGGGGAAAGTGCACATCTCCTGCAGGTACGCGCCATCAATCGTCTCACCCGACGCTGCCACCCGCTGCCCCAGATCTGCACAACAGCCCAAGTGAACCAGCAACCCAATCGTCTCCGCCAATGACTGTAGGGGTGTCGCGGACTTGACACCGCTGGTACATGCTGAATCGGTGGAGCCGCTCGCCGATGGGTCAGGGAGCGACTCTTCAAGAGAAGTAGCCAGTAGCGTTGACGGCGGTACTGCAGTCACATCAACGTCTTCCAGCATCATCAACAACTCCATCGAGGATGGTCGCTGCTCCTGCAACTGATGCTCCAAGATGCGGCAGACTACGACTCCCAACACAGGGCCGGTCTGCCTCACCGCCTGCAGTTTCAGGCGTCTCTGTGCATCGTCCTTTGCCAATCGCACCTGCCGCAACTCCTGCCGCAATATCAGCTCCAAAAAGATGCACCCCACCGCCCACACATCGTCCCGGCCGTCGTAACTCAATCCTTCCATCTTCTCGTACGACATGTACAGCGGTGTGCCCACTCCAGCCGTCATTCGCTCCATCTGCGCGGCCCCGGCTCGACTCTGAAGCACCACATTTCTCGCCAACCCGAAGTCAATGATCTTCACGTCTTCCATGTCCTGCGTGATCATGATGTTGTCTGGCTTCAAGTCCCGGTGCACGAGGCGACAGTCTCCGTGCATATACACCAACGCAGAGGACAACTGGCGCAGCCACTTTAGCATCACCTGACCACTGGGGGGACGCGGCGACGTCACATACGCTCTCAGGGTCTTCCCCAGTACAAGCTCCATGACCACGTAGAAGAACGCGTCATCGTCGTCGAAAAAACTGTAGAAACAACGCACTATGTTACTGTGGCACAGCTGCTTCAGACTCCCCGCCTCGCGCTGGATCGCTTCTTCCGACAGCCGACTCTGACGCACATTCACACGTTTCAAGGCATATTGCTTCTCATCTGGACGATACGTCGCCTTGAACGTCACACCATACGACCCCGCTTGTCCCAGTTTGTCTTCCTCGCGGAAGTCGAACGACCCAGAGATGTCTTCCTCCTCACCGGGAAACACCGGTACAGAACTGCCGGCTGATCGCGGCATTTGAGACAGCGATATGATCTTCTCCACATTGGTCGCCACATACTGCTGCATCTGAGGAGTGTCAATCTGGGGTACCGACACGTCTTCACAGTGAAGTTCTTGTGCAAGAGCATCGATGGCGTGCTGAACCTCCTGCGGTGCTGCACACAATCGCTCAATGTCATCGGGCATCGCTTCTCCACGCGCCACTTCGTCGCGGATCTTGTTAATCTCCCGCACAATGTCATTCTTCATGCTTTGCACCACCGTCTCAAACATGGTCGACAGTGGGTTCTCAAAGTGACGGACGATCGACGATATCGCTTCGAAATCGTCGCGCAGCAATGAGAGACGCTGATCCAATTCGACGAACCGCTTCCGATCAGCGTTGCCATTGGCTGCTCTCAATAGGAACCACCCCACACGGCCAACAGCATTTACCACGTTTCCCTTTCCCTTCCGCGGCTTGCGAGGGAGAAAGGAAAATATGAGTGCCTGTGCCTCCTCCACTACCGCTTCCAAACTGTTCACCAAGCTATCAAACCTGTCATGCGAGCGAAGATTCACATCATTCAAAATGATCTGAAACGACACGAGTCGATTGGCAAGATGGGTACAGAGGTCCTTGTTATCTTGCACCTGGTCGAGAGAATTCTTGACAGAAACGATGATTTCGAAAATAGAGGCGACCGTCGCAAGTGGATCCATTGTCACATACGAACCAAAACTACAGTGAGGTATACCTTCGAAATGATCTTTCTCGCGTACTCGACAGGTGCATAAGAGGTGTCCTGAGCAAGCAAAACAAAGATACCAACTTATTTATTAGCTATGATAGTGCGGCTGTATTTATTTATTCGAAGTGCGGCTGACTTCGAAGTTCATCGTTGGTGGGAGAAAGTGAGTGTGTCGCGAAAGACGTGTCGCATCAGCATGTTGGACTTGATTTGTTGAAATGTTCTAATGGATACCAGTTCGCAGTTCTCAGTCAGTTCAAGCAAATCGCCGCAGATAACCAGAAGGAGGAAGAGGGTCGATGGCTTTAAAAAACGAGGAGGACGGTCGCAAGAACATGAAATCATAAAAAAAGGGAGGACAGCATGAAAACGAAGCGCGGGACTTGCGCAGCACCCTCTCTCTCCCTCTCGATCTGTTCCCGTGTCATCTTGTACTTACTGAGATTGATCTTTTGAAGTCAACCACTGAGACCGTCATAGACTACGTGAGCAAACAAGTAACATCACCATTAATATCGACAGGATGGACACTCCATTCAGGGGGTTTACATCATGGTTCGCCGTATCGGTAACAAAATTCAAAAAAAGGGGGTCTTGCAGACGACGAGGATCTTCAAACAGAGACGATAGCACCAACCTCGGCCAGGCCGAAAGACATCAACGACCACCGTCCCCAATCGAGTAACACCACAAGCTACAAACTACTAACAACCGCCCCCGTTTCTTTGAAAGAGACACACACACACACACACACACACACACAGAGGCAGAGAGACAGAGAGACACTGAATTCAAATGTGGAGAACATATTAAAAGAAACCAATGTTGAGAGGGGAAGAGCTGTGCGACGAGACGGAGTGGGGGCGGGCATGGGAACACCGCAAAACAAAAACACCAGCTGTGTCCCTTTGCCTTCCTCACCACCACCACCACCACCACCACCACCACCACCACCACCCCCACCCCCACCACCACCACCACCACCACCACCCCCACCACCACCGCCACCGCCGCGCCC